>WNWK01000272.1:367500-482500 GCA_009830355.1 Cherax destructor
TATCATTGTTGATTAGCATTACCTGACTAAAGCCTGCCTCAGCACCCACCACAGGTAATTAACTTTTCATAGACACTAATTAGAACACTAAGTCTTTTTCCTGGGTCTGAGCATCTGGTGTGTGTGGGGAGGGGTGAGGGGAGTGTTTTACAACTGCACTGCGATACCATCACTGGGTCCTGCCTTATCAACAGTCGTCTCCTTCACAACAAACACTTCGACAACACAAAACCAATGGTAATTCTCCAAATCTTTTTTATATTCCAATGGCGTCCTGTGGGAACAATAGGCCAGCTGGGGCGGCCGCTGCTACACTCGAAACTTCCTCGCTTACATATATTACAAAACCTAACGTCAATGTGAAAGATTTCCTTGAGAGAGAGAGAGAGAGAGAGAGAGGGGGGGGGGAGAGAGGAGAGAGAGGAGAGAGAGGGGAGAGGGGAGAGAGTAGAGGGGAGAGAGAGAGAGAGAGAGAGAGAGAGAGAGAGAGAGAGAGAGAGAGAGAGAGAGAGAGAGAGAGAGAGAGAACGAGTTTTAGTGTAGTTGAGAAGTGGCGTTAAAGGCATCTTCCAGTGGCTTTAAACAGGGGTTAGATAAATTACAACTAACCCATATTTTAAACAGGGAACTTAAGACGATGTTTAGACCTGTTCTGTACCACGAAGTGATACCTGAATGGACCGAAACGTTGTCTAAAGTTTCCTCTCCAAACTGGGTTCCTGTATAAATGATAACTAGGTTACTGTATCAATAACTGGGTTACTGTATCAATGATAACTGGGTTACTGTTTTAATTATACTGTATTAATACCGACAATGATCGTAGAAGCTACAGAGATGAACACACACACTGAGGGATTAACCACTTCAAGGTTACGTCTTCAACATCGAGAGACTGATCAGTATTCCAACTGGAAAAACCTGCTGAGCAGGCAAAACGTTTCGTTACTATGCCAGCTATTACACACGTGTCCTAGTCGTTATTTACGAATGGCTCTAGCCACGTTATTGTGGCTTACTTGCCATGGGTTAGATACACAGCAGGTGGGTGAGAGTTGTAGGCCCTGCCTAACATGGGGCAATAGGCCCAATGCAATGGTTCTCTATTCTTATATTCTTGAAAGGCCTCCGTGTTGATGGGAGAGCGAAACCGTTGTGGGTCTCAGGAGTGCAATAAGGTTATCTTGACGCTTGGTGTAGGTGGGTCGTCAGGTGCTGTGGTTAAGGTGCTGGGGGAGACACCACTCACTGATACCATCACCTGCCCACTTCGCCTACTACAATAGGGGAGGAAAACAATGAGAGTGATCGTAAAGAGTGCCCTTACGTGGCACAGCCAGGCTCGTGTTACACAGAGGGGGGGGGCCGGTGAGAAGGGGGTGGAGGAAGGGGATGGAGGGGAGGGATGATGATGGAGGGGATAAGTGTGTCTGAGGAGGAGGTCGCACTCCACATTCACCTCTCTCAGAGCATCCACTCTTCTCTCACAAGTTGCTGCAACCCCTTCACAACACCCCCCATCCCAAGCTTCTTCCTCCAACACCCCTCCCACCCAATCCCAAAAGTTTTTTCTCCCACCCAATCCCAGAGGTTTTCTTGTCCTACCCAATCCCAGAGGTTTTCTTGTCCCACCCAATCCCAGAGGTTTTCTTGTTCCACCCAATCCCAGAGGTTTTCTTGTCCCACCCAATCCCAGAGGTTTTCTTGTCCCACCCAATCCCAGAGGTTTTCTTGTCCTACCCAATCCCAGAGGTTTTCTTGTCCCACCCAATCCCAGAGGTTTTCTTGTCCCACCCAATCCCAGAGGTTTTCTTGTCCCACTGAATCTCAGGCATTTTCCTCTCCTGAGGAATGTCTTGTGAGACGCTCTATCATATACTTGCATCATCTCCTGCTAACACAAATGGCTTCAGTTTAGAAATACCATCTGTGTATAATATTTCTTAATCAGTCGTGCTGCGGGAGCTACTGATTTTCACTTAGACGTGGGACTTTGTGCATTACTGTCAACATGCTAAATAAGTCATAAAACCGTTTGTATAATCTTTACGACTATGTATAGTTGGGTGTTGCAGGGGTGGGTGAAAGGCTTTATATGCAGTTCGTTTTTTGCAACAGAGAACATGTGCTAGTCGCTGGTTGTAATAGAGAACGTGTGCTAATCGCTGGATGCAGCAGAGAACGTATGCTAGTCGTTGGTTACATCAGAGAAGGAGTGTCAGTAGGTGTTTGTTGCCAGGAGGCTGCTGGCAACTACAGGCACCTCTCAGCCTCGGCTCTTAACCTCCGGCCTCTTGAAGAACCATCGAGCCAACCAGGCAACAACCGCATCTTTGTCTTCCCCACACACACCTCCCAGCTCGTGGAAGATGCCAACCCAGATACTGTCGAGTTGGAGTAACCGATTTTAACACGCTGCCGTAACGTCAACACCCCCATCCTTGGCTCTGTTTACCTTTTAATAGACATAAGAGCCTCCTGGGACTCCAGCTGCACAGTCTTCCTGCAGCCGCCAGTCCCAGGAAGTCGAGACTCGTGTCTCCCCACTTAACCTCCGGCATCGCTTACAATAACGAATTTGATTTATGAGTGATTGCGGTGAGTTGTTCCCTTGTGTTTTCTATTACTGTCGTCAAAGGTTGTTACCAGGGACCTGCTTGGAATGTATAGCAACCCCTTTGTTACTAAGCTTAAAACAGCTGGATAGGAAGGCTTATCTTAGCGGCCCGCTTATCTTAACTCCCTCTTCATCCATTATAGCAAACTTGCTTCTACACTCACTCACACCACTAAGTCCAACTGGAAAATCAATGGTTGTTTTGCAGTGACCAATGCTATACCTGTGACCTGATTCGAGTCTTTTAACTCCTCCAGCCCTGTGACTAGGCTTTTTTGTTGCTTGCCTGGTCAACCAGGCTGTTGCTGTTGGAGGCCCACTGGTCTACATATTCATGAAAGCTTGGTTAATCTGGCACTTGACGAATTAAAACAAAAAAATCTACGCCCAGGGAGCGGGTGTGAGAATATAAAAACATAAAGGAGTAACACTGCAGTAGGCCTGTTGCCCAACCCACTTTCAGTGCTACACTAACAATAAGCTGTGATAAATCTATTAACTCATATGCAATATTATGAATCACAACGGCGTCTCCAGCCCATTCAGAGACAAAAGTTTCATGGCCATAACTGCGCACGAGCCAGTAATAACTCTTGAAAATAAACGTTGTTTTTTATGTAGCGAGTCATCATTTATCCGACTCTCTCTCCCAAGTAAACTTTTCCCATGGGAACTCTTCGAGGTCTGGATTCATCATCTGTGATTCACACAGCGTTATTTAAGATGACCTGGGATGATAACCCCACCTCCGTCACTTCCCTTCCAAAAGTGCCAGATCAATCCAGTCTGTGGTGGATATATGGGGCAGTGGGCCGCCAGCAGCAAGAGCCTGCCTGGTTGGCCAGGCAAGAACCAGAGAAGCCTGGCCCAGGGTCGGGCTCCAGGAATTGGGAAAACCCTCAAAACCAGTCTAAGATGTATGAAAGGTGAATCGTAGTGTGAATATGCCAAACCAACAGATGTGATGTAAACAAGCCTATGCCTGGCTACATCAGTCTGTTTGCACTGCAAGTTGCTCCGTAAAAAAATGCTTATTTACATTCGTGTTATCATAGTGAGCAATAGATCAACTCAATCAAAATCAGAACCGAAACGTCGACATAAGTTTCAAGTCCTCTAAGTGCAGGTTATTTGTGCATTATCGTTATCATTATTACGAATAACAGATAAATCCTCAGCGGTCATATAGAGCGTGAAGAGTGGGAGGTAATCAAGTTTTTAACTAGAGAAGAGAAAGGTAACTAATTCATGGATGGCACAACCCTTCACCAGCATAAAAGTTTCCTTCCCTCGAAGGGAGGATGGAAGCAAATACTTTGCGTGACTTTTAAAAATAGGTTGAAGAGATATACGAGTAGGGAAGGCCTAGCTAAGTAGTTTCTTTGAAGGGTTTAACACCGTCAGATACGTTCAGAGACATAAGTATACAGAACGAACCTTTGCCTGGACAATGTTTCGCCCTATGTATAGTTTTTTTCAAACCTAGAAGCTCTACTAAGAGCAAAACGTTGGTATGGGTTGGTTAAGCAACCTTCACTCTGGGAGTTGGAGGAGGAGCTTCTACGCGAGTCTCAAGTGGTGGCCACGAGAGGTACTCAAGGAACCTCTATTGATAAGTCATTACGACAGTCAAGTTAGACTCTCCTGGTAGTGAAGTAACGGTAGATGACGCACATGTACAGGGGCTAGCAACGCTTGCCATACAAAACACAAATATATGAAAAATAGAGACGACGGAGGAAGAGGAGGAGGAGGAGGAGAAGGAGAGGGGAAGGAGTAAAAAGAAGAGGTCGTATATATGAAGAACTATGACTCACTTTTAAAGATCTATACAAAATGTGTGTATGTGTGTGTGTGTCTACCTACCTACCTGGAGAGATGGAGAGATAGATAGATAGATAGAGGAGGATAGAGGGAGAGAGAAATGGGGGCGAGATAGGAAAGTGAAGAGGAGGAGGATAAAGAAGAGTGCATAATTGTGGGAGTGGACTTGCCTCTCGCCCATCCACCGTCAAGACGAGGTCGTCACGGGTCAAGAAACTTGCTCTCACAACATCACGACTCCCATGGCTTACACCGCCCTTGTCTCACACGCCCACGCTTTACCCTATGGCTGGTGCAAGGCACGAAGCAACCACTGGTGTGCGCTGTCAGAGAGGGTGGCATCTACTAACACAGTTGCCAATGTCAGGTTACTAGAGAGCGACCACTGGCTTACTGGTTGGATTCATAATGACATAAGAAAGAAGGAGCACTGCAGCAGGTCTACTGGCCCACGACTCACGAAATCGTAATGACAACATTGCAAACAAACCATACCACGGGCGGGGTTAGAACCCGCGATCAGAGAGTCACAAAACTCCAGACCGACGCGTTAGCCACTGGGCCAGCTGGCTACAATAAGTTTCATCCAACTAGGTACACTCTGATCGCGGGTTCTAACCCCGCCCGTGGTATGGTTTCTACTGGCCCATGCTAGGTATCAGTGTGTTTCAGCCTGTACCACGGAGAACAGAAGTGTGCACCACATTCTTGATGAAACATTACTGAACATACGTTTTAGAATAGAAGAAAAGAACACATTGCGACATGATGCTTCGATATCGGCCAAAAATTAAATATCGGCATCGGTAAAAGTCTTGGTATTGTGCCATCAATAACAACAATGCTAAAGAACAATGTAAGAGAGACGACCCGTGAGAAGCTGTTGCTGTCTTTGTATTCGACTGAAGAAGCCTTCTGTCTTGGCGAAACGTTAAGTTTCTTTAGGCACAGTTACATGTAAGTACAATGATCATACATAGTGTAAATTATCTAGGATAACCCCCCAAAAAACTCAGTGTCTTATCAAGGTGGTGAGAGGAGGATAAGACAGAGGGACGATGCGAGATGGAAGGGAAGGAAGGTATGAAGGGATGTGGCACTTCTGGGAGGATAGTAACTCACACAGTAAGGGATCACTTGGGCAGTGGGGTGAGGTAACCCAACCCCGACAATAATACCCCCTCGACCCAGCCACACCCTCCCTAGTGGCTCGTAGAAGGCTTCCGTACCCTCAGGTGGTAGCACATGATATGCTGTGTCCCAGTGACGCGTCTCCAGGTGGCCGGATGTAAGACACCACAGTTGCATTGATCAAGCTCTGAATCATGGTACATGTATATATGTTAACTGCATCAGCATCATCGCTCCTTGCGATCAAGTCTAATACCAAACCTAAGATGCACAAGATTACGAACTGTCAGGTATCACACAAACATATTTCATTCGGTCTGATATATTAATTGATGTATAAAATATAATTCATAGTGAAAAATGTCCACTTAGACTTTTATTTGTTTCGCCAGACTGCATCTCAGGTGTTATTTGATCAATAAGGGTAGAGTTAGTGAAGCCGGAACTTTGTATAGCTTTAAAAATAGGCTGGACAGGTACATGAGTGGGTGTAAGTTGGACATGCCAGGCAAGGGCCATCCCTGTGTTATTATCTATTACAATACCAGTTTCTTCCTTTCACCTACCTCCCTTCTTTATCTTTCTCCCCTTCCTCAACTACTACCCTTTTTCCCTCTTCTTTACTCGGTGTAACCTTCAACCACCCTCTTCATCCGTTTTCTGCTATCACCATCACTACCACTCTCCTCAGCTTCACTTTTCCTTCCATCTCCTCCATACTGTGTCATGTGGGAGGAAGTATAAAGTTAAGGGGGATGTGGGAGGGGAGGGGAATGGTGGGGAATGGTGGAGGGAATGGTGGAGGGGGTATTTATGCAGGCGGGTTATTAAGTGTGTTGGTTGTGATATCAATGACTCGTAGTGCTCCAGTGATATCAATGACTCGTAGTGCTCCAGTGATATCAATGACTCGTAGTGCTCCAGTGATATCAATAACTCGTAGTGCTCCCGTGGCGAGGATCACACTCAAGTTAGTGCTGAGCATAGCAGAGATTCATCCTTGAAGACGATCATCACCCTCAGTGCCACAGGAACATGACAAGCATCATACAGTGCCAGTGGTATATGGAATGCCTCTCACTCCCTCCCCCACGACACACACACCTTCAGTGCCTGCTGGTTCACCCAGCACTCCTGGTATATAATCTTTCTATTACGGAGACCGTCCTCAGCTGCTAATATATTACCAAACTCAGCTGCTTAGAAAAAAAATAATTCCACGAGGCCAGTAATTCACCCATGTCTTGATACTGATCTGTTGTGACTACTGTGACCTGATATGTCTGGTGTGCCGGGGTCACACGGCCGGGTCACACGCTCTACCCTACCTACCCCCCCCCTCCAAACATACATCAACGTTTTACTATTCCTTTACCTACTCACACAAACGTACTACACTTCCCCCCTCCCCATATACACAAACGTACTATCCTACCCCTCCCCATATACACAAACTTACTATCCTACCCCTCCCCATATACACAAGCGTACCATCCTACCCTCCCCATATACACAAGCGTACTATCCTACCCTTCCCCATATACACAAACGTACTATCCTACCCTCCCCATATACACAAACGTACTATCCTACCCCTCCCCATATACACAAACTTACTATCCTACCCCTCCCCATATACACAAGCGTACCATCCTACCCCTCCCCATATACACAAGCGTACTATCCTACCCTTCCCCATATACACAAACGTACTATCCTACCCCTCCCCATATACACAAACGTACTATCCTACCCCTCCCCATATACACAAGCGTACTATCCTACCCTCCCCATATACACAAGCGTACTATCCTACCCTCCCCATATACACAAGCGTACTATCCTACCCTCCCCATATACACAAACGTACTATCCTACCCTCCCCATATACACAAGCGTACTATCCTACCCTCCCCATATACACAAGCGTACTATCCTACCCTCCCCATATACACAAGCGTACCATCCTACCCCTCCCCATATACACAAGCGTACTATCCTACCCTTCCCATATACACAAACGTACTATCCTACCCTCCCCATATACACAAGCGTACTATCCTACCCTTCTCCATATACACAAACGTACTATCCTACCCTCCCCATATACACAAACGTACTATCCTACCCTCCCCATATACACAAGCGTACTATCCTACCCTCCCCATATACACAAACGTACTATCCTACCCCTCCCCATATACACAAACGTACTATCCTACCCTCTCCATATACACAAGCGTACTATCCTACCCTCCCATATACACAAGCGTACTATCCTACCCTCCCCATATACACAAGCGTACTATCCTACCCTCCCCATATACACAAACGTACTATCCTACCCTCCCCATATACACAAACGTACTATCCTACCCTCCCCATATACACAAGCGTACTATCCTACCCTCCCCATATACACAAGCGTACTATCCTACCCCTCCCCATATACACAAGCGTACTATCCTACCCTCCCCATATACACAAACGTACTATCCTACCCCTCCCATATACACAAGCGTACTATCCTACCCCTCCCCATATACACAAGCGTACTATCCTACCCTCCCCATATACACAAACGTACTATCCTACCCTCCCCATATACACAAACGTACTATCCTACCCTCCCCATATACACAAACGTACTATCCTACCCCTCCCCATATACACAAACGTACTATCCTACCCTCCCCATATACAAAGCGTACTATCCTACCCTCCCCATATACACAAACGTACTATCCTTCCCTCCCCATATACACAACGTACTATCCTACCCCTCCCCATATACACAAGCGTACTATCCTACCCCTCCCCATATACACAAGCGTACTATCCTACCCCTCCCCATATACACAAGCGTACTATCCTACCCCTCCCCATATACACAAACGTACAATCCTACCCCTCCCCATATAAACAAACGTACTATCCTACCCTCCCCATATACACAAGCGTACTATCCTACCCTCCCCATATACACAAACGTACTATCCTACCCTCCCCATATACACAAACGTACTATCCTACCCCTCCCCATATACACAAGCGTACTATCCTACCCCTCCCCATATACACAAGCGTACTATCCTACCCCTCCCCATATACACAAACGTACTATCCTACCCCTCCCCATATACACAAGCGTACTATCCTACCCCTCCCCATATACACAAGCGTACTATCCTACCCCTCCACATATACACAAGCGTACTATCCTTCCCCAACACTAATTAATTTTAAGTGGTGTCGCCACAGTGGTACGTTTAGTGTCATACTATAATCATTGAAAAGCGTTCGTTTTGTTGCGAGATTTCCAGCACTAGTATCCGAACGTTCCCAGTAATTAAAACTTTTTTTTCTTTACTTTTATATTAAGTTAGAGTTGGTTATATAAAAATGTAAAAAAGTATATCTGGCAGCGCGGTCTCAGCAAGCTCAGGCAACGTTGAAATCTGCACGCTTGGTGAAAACGGATTGGTAATGTGCCCATCATATCCACTGGAGCGGAGGAAAGAGAGATGCATAATAAATACGTTGAGAGTACTTCTAGATCTAGTCCTAAATTTGCACACTGCCATGACAACATACTGGAGTGATACGAGAGGAAGTGTAAAATAAACCTGGAGAAAAGGCAGGGGCACCGTTGGCACAATAAGAGAACACTGTATCAACACCCGTGGTCCAAGACTATTTTAAAATCTTACCAGAAGATATCAGAAACACTGCTGGCACAAGTGTCGAAGTCTTCAGAGGAAACCGAACAAGTATCTCCACCATGTGCCTGATCAACGAGGCTGTGATGGATATGTGGAGCAGCAGGCCGCCAGCAGCAACTGCCTGGCTGACCAGACAAGCACCAGACAAGCCTGACCCAGGACCTGGCTTTAGGAGTAGAAAATCTCTCGAAACTCATCAAAGGTATATCACAGTCATACAGCGACTACGGAATGGGAGGTAATCAGGTTTGATCAGAGGAAGGAGAGCACAGCTTCAACTCCTTGAAAGAGAAGAAAATCCAAAGACATTTCTGTGCAAAATATATATGATATAATTATAACCGTATGTAAATGTTTGACATTGTTAGTGTAGATATTATTACAACTCTCCAGGTAGATATGTTATTACAACCCTCCAGGTAGGTATGTTATTACAACCCTCCAGGTAGATATGTTATTACAACCCTCCAGGTAGATATGTTATTACAACCCTCCAGGTAGATATGTTATTACAACCCTCCAGGTAGATATGTTATTACAACCCTCCAGGTAGATATGTTATTACAACCCTCCAGGTAGATATGTTATTACAACCCTCCAGGTAGATATGTTATTACAACCCTCCAGGTAGATATGTTATTACAACCCTCCAGGTAGATATCAACATTCTCACTAATATTCTTCAACATGTGAGAGTCAGTATTAAACAAAATATCCCTTTTAACTCGTTTCAAGCGTTTTTTTTGTCATAAAACGTGTACATGAAAATAATATTATACTTTATCAAGACATGTTGCTGGTATTACATAATCATTTAAAATATACCACGGAACGGGTGGGGTTAAAACCCGTGGCAAGTGATTCGTAAAACTCCAGGCCAGTGCGTAAGCCACTAGGACATGATGGCGGCTTTGAGGGGACTTGAGCTAGAGTTCGTCACAGCCACGCAGGCGGGAGATTCATCTGTAAAAACTTGCATTTGTTGTCAGAGTGGTGGTTCATGCTAACTTTCCTATTGTGTATATTATTATTATAATCAAAAGAAGCGCTAAACCACAAGGGTTATATAGCGCGGCTCCTGTTGTGTATAAATATTCCTAGTTGGGTGAATCTTTTCGTAGCCAGCTGGCCCAGTGGCTTACGCACGGGCCTGGAGTTTTAAGATTCACTTGCCATGGGTTCTAACCCCACCTGTACCCTGGCTAGTTTTCAATCGTTTTATTACAATTTCGTGAGGCTTTTGAAACAAGTTCTTCAACACAAAGGCATGTACCTTTTTATCCACTGATTTTAGCTTTTATTGTGTTTCTCAATACGTTTTATTCCTGTAACATTTCCTTAAATTAGGAGGCCCTGGTTTGACACGGTCCACGGAGCTCATGATACCAACAAAAAGCTTATTAAAAACTGTGCTATAAAAGAAAGTTGGGCTTACACTAACTCATGGTGTTGTTGTTGTTGCAGGGTGTGTATGCTGGCAGCGGCGGTGAGCGGCGCCTTGTCCAGCCTTCAGATGGCCAAGATCCGTCGTGAAGGAGGCAGTACAGTGACCTCGTCCACGCTGGCCTGGGTGGCTGGCCACGGTAGTGAACTTCCACCACACGCCGTGGTTGTGACCGAGGACGACCCTGCCACAGTGTGGTGCAGGGCGGAGAAGCACAGCAACTGGATGGCCGGAGCCATGCACTCTGGCGTGTGCACTGTGCCCTTCCTTGGCAACGTCTTGCGTATCGAGGACAACTTCGAGATCCTTATCTCCGTTAATGGATCAGCAAGAGTGAGGTACGAGAATTGGGATAGATATCTAGCGCCACCACATAATGCCGTGTCTGCAGATACGAAGCGTTTCTTAGCTGTGCGTGAAGGCGAAGATGGCGTTCCCCAAGCAGGCTTCCTGGCCCCTCACGAAAGACGCGCTCATCTTGTGGCCGGAACCGCCGTGGAACGCGTCGACGAAGCCAATGTCCTTGTCGAAGACGAACCTGAACGTTACGACCTTCGAGCAATAAGTATGGACACCAACCGAATCTCAAAAACACACGAGGACTCTGTCCTGGCTGAAGCCATGCTACTGAATCCAGGACCCTCGCGCCAACGCGTTGTAGAAGACAGAGAAGTAGTGGTTCGGCAAATGTCCTATTGGGGCCTCATCAAGGGTACCTATACTGGTCTGCCTGCCCATGTGGCCTCTCCCCCGCCAGAGGCCGAAGAACGGGACCTTGTTTGGGGTGTGCGAAATGAGCTGGATAGAGTATATCAAGATCTTCTCG
This sequence comes from Cherax destructor, assembly GCA_009830355.1. Classification (NCBI taxonomy): domain Eukaryota; kingdom Metazoa; phylum Arthropoda; class Malacostraca; order Decapoda; family Parastacidae; genus Cherax; species Cherax destructor. The sequence continues at coordinate 379,065 of WNWK01000272.1, forward strand.
AATACGATTTGCCGCCAGGTACCGGCGTCAAGGTCAAGATGATTGGTACTGTCCGCAAAACTGAGGCTCAGTACGTCGGTACTTTGACCGCTGTTTACAAAGATGGCAGCCAAACCTCCAGGGTGATTCAGGGTCTTCACATAGACGAGCGGTTGGTTTTGCTCCGGGCTCAGTACTCTCCGCCATACTTCATCCATAACAACACACAACTTGACATCCCCGAACAGACTTCAGTGCTTTACAAATCCACCACCACAACCACCACTACCACCACAACTACTACCACAACTACCACCACCCCCGAGCCACCCAGGATGTCCATGGTAGGACCAGAGAAGCCCAAGAGTGATTCACTGAGCACAAACTCTCAGCGGGAGGTGGTGGTTGGTCTTAACAGTAGTGCTAGGGCCATGTTCCCAACTCTGGCCCTTCTGGTGGCCCTGGCCCTGGCGACTCTTTCAGCTGCCTACCCTTGAGTTACACGATAAAGTCAGTGGCTCACATCCTTGCTTTTACATCACTCTTACTTCATATGGAAATTTATTCTAAGTCAACCAATAATTACTTGAAGTAATCACAAAGAACATTCGGGTTTCTCTCAGAATAATTTTTTTTAGAACTGTAGAAAACAAGTACTTACATCCTGAAAATAATATATATATGTTGTCGACAAAACCATGTTAGTAAAGTAGAAACTAGATGTGTATTATATCTAATGTTAACCACGGAACCTCTAGCCTTATGTCCAACTTGGTGAGGCAGGAACGAGATGTCAAGCCTTAGAATAAACAGCTCCCTTTTTCCTCGTTCCTCTGACTGGAGAATCCTTGAAAACCGCGTCCTGGAAACACGTCCTAGGGATAAGTGTGATGAAGTTACACACCCACCCATAGGATGTCATGAGTGGCTAGTGTTGCTGGCTGGGTGAGCGAACACAGCAACTCAATACTTCATCCACTCTCTCTCCATCCAGCCTGACGTGAGAGTGCATTACGGGGGTGATGACCCCCCTGAACCATGCCCAGCCTTGATACCAGCACCACACGCCGCCTCTGACAGGATGTAAACCGACGCTGTTTTGCTCTTATTCCACCACTAATGCCGCTGCTGACGGAAATGTTTAACAATACTTTTAGCCCTCGTGGCGAAGACAAGTGCGTGCCTGTGCTAGAGTGTCTGAATGCTGAGACATGTACTCATGTCATCGTAAGTAAGGACGTGGAGTGATCCCACGGTGCAGATGTACAGCAAGAACAATGTTGTGTTCAGAAGAGTGTGGCTGACTGTAAATACCGAGTGTACAGCTCTTCCTGTATATTGCTTATTTTCAACCACTGGTTACTGGCTTTCTTCTGTGTTTGTCTCCACACTCCTCGTTCAGTCTTTGTTGCCGGTGAAGCCTATTTATTTTCATGCTCATGGAAACGAGACAAGTCCAACTTCAATGAAAAACATCATAAAGTCAGAAATGACTTTTTACTTTCAACACACCACACACACACACACACACACACACACACACACACACACACGCACACGCACACGCACACACACACACACACACACACACACACAAATCTTGTATAAACAAAAACTTTACTCAAGGTGTGTATTCAAGAGTGTACTGCAGTTTTACTACATTTTAAGACGTCAGTTGGCTAAGTGTTGTACGTTTAGTGTTGTGTGTAGCCAGGAGAGGGTGAGAGACTCTGAGATGAGTGTACACACCCACCCTGGACGAGTGTCATGGACGGTGTATGATGTTCTTGAAGACTTTGTACCTGTCACTGTAATAAAAGCTGTGAACTGTTACAGTGTTTGATCCTTATTTCCCAACCCACTCGTTAGATTTATGCAGTAATGATTACTTTAACCCACGGGCTAGTTAAACACCGAACACTATGAAGGTAATCATGTTGAAAGATCCTACATTCAAAGAACACAATAATGTAATTACCACAGCTATAAAAGAAAGATTGGCTGGACCCTAAGACTGATGAAATCGAGTATCTAGAGAATGTACAGAGAGATCTACCGTCTGCATTAATTCAAAGACGCACTTTACTGGAAATTATTGATATTATTGAAATTATTTATTATTTATAAATTATTTATAAATATTTATATTATTTATAAATATTATTTATTTATTATTTATTATTATTATTGAAATTATTGATATATCCTCCTCAAACTGTGTTCTAGAAGACCAGGCGAGAATATTACACAATATTATCTGAAAAATACCAGAGTGGCTGGTTACAAACCATCAAAGTGAACACAAAAAACCTTAACGTGATTCACGGGAGAGATGTTGCATACCAACCCTAAATAAGATAGAATAGTTAACCTTTATTTCAGGATATCAACAAATGATTTCACAGACTGACAAAGTTGTACAATGATTGAGGACGTACAGGTGAAGGAAGACATTATTGATATATTATCCTCATCTAGAAGAATTTAAGTCAAGGAGCCTCATTCATTTTTTACATTACTGTTATTGTTTATTTTTCATGGGAAGCACTAAACCCTCAGGTATCGTACAGCTTCTGGGAAAGAGGTAATCAGATTTGATCCGAGGAAAAGGAAGGTAGCTCCAATCCTTGGATCAAGAGGCCTTTACCGGCATCGAAGTGTGTGTGTACTCATCTAATTGTGATTGCAGGGGTCGAGTCATAGCTCGTGTGTGAGAGGAGAGAGAGAGAGAGAGAGAGAGAGAGAGAGAGAGAGAGAGAGAGAGAGAGAGAGATATTAGCAGGGTGATAGTACGCCATAAGAACAGTTTCATCGATAAACCACGTGATAAACCTTCTAAATTATAGCACAATGAATTATAGTCATCTGTATCATACAACAACAACAACAACAATTTAAAAATAACTTATTTGTCAAAGTATTAGAATAAATTTATGAATGGTTTTAGAAACTTTATGAAAGTTTTCGCATGAATACTATATGGAACAAATCAACATTATGCTCTATATTAACGAAAAAATCTATATATGTAACAACAGCAGCAGCAGGAGCGGGAATAATAGCAAGAACAACAACAGCAACAGTAACAAGAACAATAGCAAGGTTTGGTTTAGTTTATAAATTAGTTTTGGTACAAAAATAAAAGGCCTTTAGGGAACGAAAGTAATTCCTCTCCCTGAGGCTCTTGAGCATTTTATTCACCTAACACTTCTTTACATACGTATTTAACTGATTAAAAGTAACATGTATACATTACTAGCATTTAAAAAAATAATTATGTCTCTCCTCCACCTTCCCGCCGGATAGGAACCAAGAATGCAACAGGCACTCTCCCTCTGGATCGCCACACTGAGCCGCTGAAACAAGAAGGTGGCAGACTTTGTTTCTTTAGTAATGTCGACGAAATGATTCCCAGTTCGCTGGGAAAGCCTGTTGCACATTTGCCCCTTGGTCCCAGGGTCTCCCATCCTACTAGGACAAAGTAATATTGATGGCTAAAGTTCCTATGCCTCTTGAGTTTCGCTTCTTCCCTGTGATTAGCAGCACTGCCCCTTCATCAACATTAAAACGGACATATGTGTCAGCTAGAGTAGATACGCGTATTTAGTTCCACAACAGTAGTGTGGAACTACTGGTGGTTCCTGCTTCCGATCCTCCCACACACGTCAAGTCCCTGCCTTCTTCTTTTCGTTCCCATACACGTAAAGTTCGTCCTTGTCTCCATCCCCACACACGTCAAGTCCCTGCCTTCTTCCTCTCGTCCCCTCACATGTAAAGTTCCTCCTTGCTTCCACTCCCTCACCCCACACACCAATAACCGTTCTATGAACAACACTATCAACACAAGCCTGCCCCTCCTCTACATACACACTCTGGCCCAATAATCACATACTCTTCTACGAGGTCACTCCTTCAGCTGTATTAAAACTGACAGCTTCAACTCCCTTGGTCAACACCTCTCCCCACATCATAAAATATCCCGCCCCCTTACTTCCTACATCACCCTCCTAACACTCTACATGCCCTTGTCCACCAAGCAGTAAATATATGCAGCTATGCGTTACTAGACTGGTGTGGGGGTGTATCCTGCAGTCCTGATGGAATATCAGATCCTATAAGAGATAACAATGCAGTCAAGTGTGTAAGAGACTCCAGTACCCGCTGGAAGAATTCAAGTGTTGGTTAAGAAGTATTAATGCACCTAATGACAGTAATTAAAAAAAATCTTCTTTCAGCTAAAACACAGCTTCCTCACCAACACAACACTCCCTCATCAACACAACACACTCCCTCACCAACACAACACTCTCCCTCACCAACACAACACAGGATTCCATTAATAACTTGTCAGTTAATGCGTGTATCGATTCATTTAACATTCACAGATAATTATAAGACCCTCCACCACACAGCCACCACCACACAGTCTCCATCACACAGCCACCACCACACAGCCTCCATCACACAGCCACCACAACACAGCCACCACAACACAGTCTCCACCACACAGCCACCACAACACAGTCTCCATCACACAGCCACCACCACAGTCTCCACCACCACACAGCCATCACCACACAGCCTCCACCACACAGCCACTACAACCACAACCACCACCACACAACCACCACCACACAATCTCCACCACCACAGCCACCACCACACAGTCTCCACCACCACACAGTCTCCACCACCACACAGCCACCACCACACATCCACCACCACCACCACAGTCTCCACCACCACACAACCACCACACAGCCACCACCACACAGTCTCCACCACCACCACCACACAGTCTCCACCACCACCACCACACAGTCTCCTCCACCACACAGCCACCACCACAGTTTCCTCCACCACACAGCCACCACCACACAGTCTCCTCCACCACACTGCCACCACCACACGCTGTTCCACCACCAACATATTTTATGTTCTTCCACACAGCACTATTGATTCTGACTCACACAAGTCACTAGGGACTCACACAAGTCACCAGGGACTCTCACAAGTCACCAGGGACTCTCACAAGTCACCAGGGACTCTCACAAGTCACCAGGGACTCGCACAAGTCACCAGGGACTCTCACAAGTCACCAGGGACTCACACAAGTCACCAGGGACTCTCACAAGTCACCAGGGACTCACACAAGTCACCAGGGACTGTTACAAGTCACTAGGGACTCACAAGTCACTAGGGACTCACACAAGTCACCAGGGACTCTCACAAGTCACCAGGGACTCTCACAAGTCACCAGGGTCTCTTACAAGTCACCAGGGACTCTCACAAGTCACCAGGGACTCTCACAAGTCACCAGGGAATCACACAAGTCACCAGGGACTCACACAAGTCACCAGGGACTCACACAAGTCACCAGGTACTCTCACAAGTCACCAGGGACTCTCACAAGTCACCAGGGACTCTCACAAGTCACCAGGGACTCTCACAAGTCACCAGGGACTCTCACAAGTCACCAGGGACTCTCACAAGTCACCAGGGACTCACAGCTATCATCTTCATCAGTCAAGGACAAAAATGGACACAAAATGTAAGGAAAAAGTGCACAAAAACTCTGCGTAATAAACTGCTTAGAAACTTTGGTGGTTAATTTACATAATAAGCATCTTCCAAGAGTCTTGTACGAAGGTAGACGGTGATGGTGCTGGTAGAAGGTGATGGAGGTAGATAATGGTGGTAGATGATGGTGGTAGATGGTGATGGTGGTAGATGATGGTGGTAGATGGTGATGGTGGTAGATGATGGTAGATAGTGATGGAGGTAGATAATGGTGGTAGATGGTGATGGTGGTAGATGGTGATAGATGATGGTGATAGATGATGGTGGTAGATGGTGATGGTGGTAGATGGTGATGGTGGTAGATGATGGTGGTAGATGGTGATGGTGGTAGATGGTGATGGAGGTAGATAATGGTGGTAGATGATGGTAGATGGTGATGGTGGTAGATGATGGTGGTAGATGGTGATGGTGGTAGATGATGGTGGTAGATGGTCTTGGTTGATGGTGGTGGTGGTGGTAGATAATGATGGTAGTAGATGGTTTTAGTGGTAATGATGATGGTGGTGGTAGATGGCGATGGTGGCTGATGGTGATACGTGATGGTGGCAGTGGGGGGGAGAGAGGAGGAGGTAGTGGTGGTGGTGATGATGGTGATAATGCGTAATTCACCTCTGTACTCGACTAATGAAGCCTTCAGCGCACCTATTTTTTTTTTTTACTGCTAGGTGGTGAGCAGGGGCAGCAGGGCCTCGAGGAAACTTGAGCATAGGTTTCTTTGCGCTAGTAAATCGAACCCAGGACCTTGCGATTTTGCGGAGCATGCTCTCACCAGTGAGCTACGTAGCACCCCAGTCCATATTACGCAGTGTAAGCGCCACACAACTCTACGGTGCACACTGTTCACATTCCAATAACGAACGCTCTGGAGTCATACACTTTGCCAATCATGACATTCAGCTGACATGGAAAATGAACTTGGATTTGTGTATACGAAAAGCTAAGTTGACTTCACATAAGAAACTAAGTTGACCTCAAGTACACATGAAACTAAATTGACGTCACGTAAGGCAAAAGCAAAGCTGCCTCCACAAAACTTAGTTTTGGCAAATTTATAAACTTGATAAATATTGTTTTACTAGTGTGAGTATCATGGTAATAATGCCCTCTGATGTCAGCAATACCACTCAACACAATAACTGATGTCAGCAATACCCCTCAACACCACAACTCTGATATCAGTGTTGTGGTATTGAGTGGTGTTGCTGATATCAGTGTTGTGGTATTGAGTGGTGTTGCTGATATCACAGTGTGAAGGAATATGATAGCAAAACTACACTAGTTTTTGTTTTCACAATGTAAATGTCGCACACAACACCGCGCTGATGGTATACCCAATTTTGTATATTAAAAAAATGAAGACTTTTACACTCTAGGAAAAACATCAACTAAGATTACTAAGAAAATTATTTTAAGTTATAATACAAGAAGATAAGGCATAGCTCTAATCTCAAAATCACATGCAACAAATAAACCAACATGAAAAATAGGATATAAACAGAGACGTGATAAACAAAGGAGTTAGGGAGAGAAGAGATTCAGGATACGAATGAAGGCGAGAAATTACATTTGAAGAAGTAAATGTAACAATATATGAACAACAACACGGAAATAATTATACAGAGATAAAAATCGAATATAAAACAGCGTTTAGAGCAGAACGTTAATTAATAATAACACTCTTATGCTAATCTCTACCGTGATAAGAACTCATGAACCGGTGAGACATGAACCACAACTTTTACTAATTATATTCACGGGAAGCGACAAACTCGTAGGAGTCACACAGTACCTGGAGAAAATCGAGGCAATAGGTTCGATGTAAGGGAAGATCAGTACAACTCCTTGGAACACAATCCCCTCACCGGCATCAAGACACCATGAGAGAGTTACAGAATAAAGGTATCGCTGTTGTCAGTTGTGGGCTGTAGTTTACCGGCGTTGTTGTGAGGTAACCCCACACTACCGAACAGTATAACACAAGCAACGGTCAATTACCTTAAAATGCGTCGCTTTATTGAATCAAATTTGGGGTCTGATGCGTGATTGATCATAATTAGGTTAGGGCGGAATCTCAATTTGTTGATAGCGGGAGATTTACCTGGAGGCGAGCCTTTAATACACACAGGTAAAGAGGATTCGCCAATCTGGCAGCAGCGTAACGAAGTCACGCAAGGTGCTGTGGCGTCTCCCGGTAAGATCTGCATCTGCAGGTAAGACTCGTGTATCCATGTAAGACTTACCATTGATTCCTCATGCGAGGAATCAATGCTCTTATATACCCCAGGGAGAACTGCTATATACACACGAGTACTTAACTTGGTAATGACACCGTTGATTGGTTTATGAGGTATAAAGCTTATACACTACACGAGGGTCATTAAGGGTGCATGTCACCTGTACACCACCAGTTATATTGTTAACTATATTGAATAACAATCGGTAAACACATGTCAAATGAGGGATAATGAAGGTGTTTAGTGGTTGGGGCTGCAGATATTTGTGGTGTATAGCGGCTAAACTTGTACTCCTAAGAACTAAAGCAAACGTCCATATTTTACGGTGACTCAGGAGCGTCGGTAAATCGACGCTCACACGGAAATGTGAAAGCCGGGATCTTAATGCCACGGTTCTTCAGTCTTACTGCTGTTGTATAAAGCCGAGGCGAACACCTACACAATGTTCCCAGGTAAGACACCTTGGTTAACTGTGTCAGATCAACCAGGCTGTGATGGCTATGTGAGCCAGAAGAGCAACAGCCTGGTTGAACAGCAACAAGACAGCCTGGCTTAACGTCTCGAAATCGGCCACAGAGATATATAATAATGCGGGCGTTCTCACTATTTTTGTTAAAGGAAAAGAATTAATACAAAGATAATACGAATTCGCCGAGTGGAGAAAGTACTACATGCTTTGATGCAGTGTGTGTAGGTTCGAATCCTGCTGAGGACTGAGAGATAATGTTTGTAAATAATTTCGCCTGTTTGCGAATTCAGTTCAGTTCAGTTTCCCAACTGAACCAATAAATCCAAATACCTCCAGTGAGAGCTTAAGATTAGATTTTAGCTTTCTGTTAGCGCAAATGATGGGAAGGTTTCACCTGGTGGTCCATACCATTCTGGTACTTTTCACTAATATCCTCAAATCCCATCTCCCCATTCCTTCCCTCTACCCACCTGCCCTCCAGCAACCCCGCCCCCCTTCCCCAATTCACTAGCACCCTTACCCACACCATAGCCCGCTTACTTCAACCTCCCCTTCCCCTAACTACCACCCGTGCCTATTACTATGCTAATTCTCGTGCACCAGCCAAAACAATTCTCATTTTCATACAATTAGCCAAGTTTTCCTGCTTTTTAACATCCGATTACTGCACGTAAAAGAAGGACGTAGACAAAAATACAGCCATTACATTATATTATTGTTATATCTACGTGAAACACTAAACCATGTTGTTCAATTAGAGCAATGAGGCTGAAGGCTCGATCCACCTCACACTAAATATAATATTGTAATACAATCGCAGAGAGGCGATCTTAATGCAAGACAAGCCACAGGGATGGAAATCTTCAGCTAAAGATCTTTTACACGTCTCTGTGCGTCATCAGGAGCTATGCATATACACACACAATATATAATATATTTCAACGAACCGGCCGTATCTCACCAAGGCATATATATATATATATATATATATATATATATATATATATATATATATATATATATATATATATAGATAGATATATATATATATATATATATATATATATATATATATATATATATATATATATATATATATATATAGAGAGAGAGAGAGAGAGAGAGAGAGAGAGAGAGAGAGGGGTTGATGATGCCTCAAGGTTGAGCCTCACTACTGTCAGATAAGTCACTTTTCCCTCTCCACAAAGTTTTGCCACATCTCCCGCTTAATTAGCATGAAACTCCCAGTAAAAGGCGTATCTTCCCAAGTTTACACATAGCAGCCAATCTAGGCGCGGCACACACAACGACTTCATCACCTAAGTACGCCATTCACACCTTGTCTAGATGTTTTAGACGCTGTACACACACACACACACACACACACACACACTAAGAGGTAGGATAAAACTCATGGAGCAGGGAGAGAGAGTGGACCTAGTAGCGACCAGTGAAGAGGCGGGGCCAGGAGCTATGAATCGACCACTGCAATCACAATTAGGTGAATACACACGAAAACAAATCTGAAAGAGTAATGATGCTCAGAACCTCTTCCGTCTATACCAAGGCGCAATCTTACATCACCGTCACATCAACCCTCTTGCGTAACTCACCACCACTCCATCAATATTCTTGCGTAACTGATACGCTAAGGCCACCATCACATCAACATTGATGCGTAACAGATGGTGTTTCACCAACGTAGCATTATCTCCCGTGTAATATAAGCCACTGTATCGTCTGTATACCTTAGATACGACTGGGTTTTGAAATGAGCTGAGTTAAGGTAGCAACTTTTAGCCTGTACATCAAAAATAAAATAAAAGAAGGATGTAAGCAGCTCTTACAATGAATTATCATTTACGGGGAAGCGCTAGACCTGTAGAGGTCATACAGCACTTGGGGGAAAGGGAAGGCATTCAGGTTCGATCAAAGGAAAGGGAAGACAGGTCCAATTCCTCAGATCAAGAGCCCCTCACTAGCATCAAGGAACCTCCCTTGAGGGGCACACTGAATTAAGAGAATCCAGTCTATGACCCATTGATACAAAATTAGTTTAACTTAAAATAGTTAATGTTTATTTTGTCGGCTCAATTTTCCCCTTAAAATGTAGTTTAGAGAGCAGGTTTGTTTTAAAATTATAATAATATACATGTTTCTACACGATATAATATCAGTTCTGTTATTTATGAGTATACTGTAGCTAAAAAATAAAAAAAAAAAAACGTAAGAAAGAGCGCCTCAAACCTCTGAAATGACGCAATTGCGTCAGAAGACGCACGTATTTTGAAGTGTTGGTGGTGGGGGCGGGAAGGTGCTACACCCACGATAGGTATACAAATTGAATGGTGTGTACCTGCCAGTGTTGCCTTCTCACGGTGTCACCCTAGGATAACACTTGCCTCTTATAATATCCAAAACTGAACCTTTAAGGTTGTGCTCTATACGTGCGACTAACAGCCGAAAGGATCTGGGTTTGATTCCTGAGTGGGACAAGAGGTATGTGCAAGCCTTCTTACGACTGCCTCTCTCCTTCACCCAATAAAAGTAAACCAATGGAAGTAAACCATACTACCTGACTTCATGGATTATCCTGGATGAACAACCATCCGGGACATGGATTATTCTGGATGAACAACTCATAAAGGTCATACGGCGCTTGGGGAATACGAAAGGTGATAAACAGCTTTGATACGAGACAAGGAGGAGTCTTATATCAAGATATCTACATTATTATTATAATCAAAACTAAGCGCTAAACCCACCAGGGTCATACAGCGTTGCCAAGACATCTACGGCTGCTGTCTTACCTACAGATACATTTGCAGCTGAAGATACCGGAAGATGCTTCAAGGTACGTTTACAGTTGCCTATTTTTTTTTTCGTAAAATATATTTACAACTGCCCATGTCTTTCGTAAATACATACTTGGAGCTGACTTACATTTACAACTTACATTTACAACTAATGGCTACTTCTAAAAAAAATAAGGGGATGAGGTAATCAGTGTAAACAAAAGCAAGGTTTTTACAGATAACACAAACTAAATTAGCCATTTTAAAATATCCTTGAAGTATGGGGACAGAGTATATACGCTAAGATATCCTTGATGTGGATACATATATGCTAAATAAATAGTTTACAAAGTACGACAGACTCAAGTTGGAGTACGCAACTTGAGTGTCATATTTTGGTCTGGGACCGTTCAGCGGGAGTGATGACCCCGGAATAAACTAGAGTGAGGGTAAAGGAGGAATTTATGGAGATATGGAGATGAAGGATACTTTGTATCATATATACTGGGGTAAAACGGCGCCTGGGGACTGAAAAATAATTAATCTTAAATATCCCTATTTGAAGGGACTTGAGTCTACGTCAGGTGAAGGGCGTATCTACGCCAGCTAGGTACCGTTCATAAGCTCGACTTAGTTCAAAATATATCTCATTAGTACAAAATATGTATCCCCACCTGTTCAACATATGTACTCTAATCTGTTCAAAATATAGATCCTCAGAAGTTCAAAATATGTACCTCACCTGTTCAGTGGGTGACTACGTAGGAAGGTGTTCTTCATTCCCTAAACCACTACTCCCTCTTAACACTCCATGAACGGCGCCTCAAAGGGAATTCAATTCCCTTGCCTCATTTGGGATTTTTATTTTATTTTTCTCGACAGAGCTAAAATTATAGACAGAGCTCTTGCAGCTTCAACATTTCAATCAACAACAGCAGGAGCTGCCAACAGAATCAATGGAAGAACCAGTAGTAGAAACTACAATGATCAACAGTAGCAGCTACCGGCGGCAGGAGCAGGAGCAGGAGGAGGAGCAGGAGCAGGAGCAGGAGCAGCAGCAGCAGCAGCACACAAAAATAAGACAGCTCGTTAATCTGTACGTCACGCAAATCTCTAAAACAATGAACACTTGCACGTTTTATGCAATTCAGATAAACGTCCATTATCTTAAACATACGTAAAGAAAAACAGCCAATAAAATATACAGATGACTTAGGTCTGGCAGAGCCCGACATGCAGACTCGTAAAGCGTTAGAATTCCCATGCACAATGAATAAACTGCAAGACGAGAAAGCCCTGGACATATCATAGTTCGTTAAAGTGTTGGTATCCCCAGGCACACTGTATTAGTTGGAGGCTGGACTGCATGATCAAGCAGCAGTCATGGTATCCTCCCACACCGCTACCCACGCTGACACACACCGCCCCCGGTGTGTGTCAGAGGCAAACAACGAACACACTTCAATATCATACAGTATCCCGCAACCTTTCACAGGGTCGCCACGCTGGAACACACATTTATATCAGAGTCAGCCTATATTTGGACCACGTTTCGATCTCAAGTAAGTGTTTTTCACTTGTCAGAGAAACGTTGTCAAAAGAAAGGCCTTAGAACTACTATACCTGTCCGTATTTCTTTATCTTCCAAAGGAAGGTCGCCACGCGTGTTAAACAAATTAAAAGAAAAAAAATCACCCCTTAATATAAAATCTGCGACAGTTGCCAGGCGTAATTTTAAAGCTAGAATACTTCTCGCTAGAGAAAAACTCTTGATTATAATTACTATACTTATGAGGAAGCTCTAAACCCATCGGGGCCATACAGCGCCTGATGAATAATAATTAAGTAATGAAGTCTGGACATAGACCGTTCACTCAACTATGTCACAATCTGGCAGATCAACAGAGTAGAGTGAACCATCAACTTTACTCTTGAGGCAGAAGAGGACAACCAACTCTCACTCTCAGATGTCCTACACAGGTGGGTACTCCCCTTCAGAGTGGACAAGAAGCCCACTAACAAGGGCAGACTGGTGTATTTTTACTCGCACCATGATATACGGGCTAATCCCATGTACTCTAGGGGAATCCTTCTCTAGAGTGCATGGCATTTGTTGCCCACAGTCCCTAGAAATGTGATCGCGTTGTCCTAGTGTTGACACGCCTTCAGTTCCCCTAACCCCGGTCCCCACACTTTACTTCTGACTGCAGGTGACAGGTACACGGCATCATTAACACTGCCACACGTGAACGTTCACCCACTAGTTATATCCTTCCTTTCAGATGTGGTAGGCGAAAAATGTTTCCAAGAAGCCTGAGAATCACAAAATGCGTGTGGCCACTGTCTCCTCGTCAATCACGCAAGATTTAGTTATGAAGAGACCAGCTAGGTCTGGCAAGACCTAGTGTGTACGTTATTCCATACGGGAGATGTAATATGGTATATGTTGGTGAGATAGGCAGGAGCTTAAACCAGCGCCCTTGTGAAGCCAAATGCACATGCAGTAGAGGCAGTCGGAAAAACGCTTGCGTAATACACAGGAATTCAAGAGGGGTACTTAATGAGATGGAAAGTTGATCATGTCGGAGGACACACTGCAGAAACATCACTGCCCCTATGTTTTCCTATTCTCTGTATTGGATTGAAAAAAAGCCTACAGTGGGCGAAACGTCTCTTAATTAAACGTAGTGATGCATTTGTCTTTAATTTACAGTATGTCAATCCCCAACCTGCAGGTGAATCCACTCGATAGAAACAAAATAAAAAGTGGAGTATATAGGGAATTCAACCTTTTTTTGTTTTTACTCCCCTCAAGATACCATTAAACAATAGGTTCTTGATCCCCTAGTCCGGGAGGCAAGTGTGGAGCGAGACAACGAGGGCGCCTTAATCCTCTCCGTTGTTTCATCAGGCCATGTTGGAACTTCAGTAACGTGTTTGGTGAAGCCTTTGGAGGAGCTTTAATGGAGCCTTTGATGGAGTATTAAATGTAGCATTTGGCGGAGTCTTTGGTGGAGCCTTCAGTGGAAAATTTGGTGTAAACTTAAGTCGAGCTTTTGTGGAGCCTTTAACGCGGCCAGGTCACAGACTGGGCCGCGGGGGCGTTGACCCCCGAAACCCTCTCCAGATATACTCCAGGTATATATATATACAGCGGTAAACCCGTACGGATCAAACAGTACGTGGCGAATGGGAAGCAATCAGCAGGTGGTGTAGTGATGGTGGTGGTGTAGTGATGGTGGTGGTGGTGTAGTGATGGTGGTGGTGGTGTAGTGATGGTGGTGGTGGTGTGATGGTGGTGGTGTAGTGATGGTGGTGGTGGTGTAGTGATGGTGGTGGTGGTGTAGTGATGGTGGTGGTGGTGTAGTGATGGTGGAGGTGGTGTAGTGATGGTGGAGGTGGTGTAGTGATGGTGGAGGTGGTGTAGTGATGGTGGAGGTGGAGGTGGTGGTGGAGGTGGTTGGTGGAGGTGGTTGGTGAAGGTAGGAGGCAGCACCCTCCGCCATCTACACTCTCTTCTCTTTAAGACAAGAATGCAACTCTTTCTTTTTTTAAACCTCCGTCCAGAGGGCAGAGGGAAATGTTTTTACTGTGTGTTATAGACGAGTGAATGAGTGTATGATGGGTGTATGAGTGTATGATGGGTGAATGATTGTATGGGTGTATGAGCGAATGATGGGTGAATGATTGTATGGGTGTATGAGTGAATGAGAGTATGATTGGTGTGTGTATATGATGGGTGTATGATGTGTACATGATGGGTACATGATGTGTATATGATGGATGTAAGTGTATGATAGGTGTATGTGCATATGATGGGTGTATATGTATATGACGGATGTAAGTGTATGATGGGTTTATGATAGATATATGTGTATATGATGGATGTATGATGCGTATATGGGTGTATAATATTTATATGATGGGTGTATCTGTATAACAAGAGTAGCCGAGCTATACCGGTGGTGTGTCATTCACTAAGGAAACATTTCACCAGCAATGGCTTCTTCAGTCCTTCAATTGCGGTGAAACTTTCCCTTAAAACGTCTTGACCAGTGGAAACTTGTCTTGTGCCTGCAACCTGCCAGTCTCGCCACACCACTTCCAGTTCTTGTAGAAGCGAGTGCTCTTGTTTCTTTTTTTCAATTATCATAATTTCCAGACATTGCAGCAGATGTTGCAAAGGCATCAACCTCTTGGAGCTTGGTCCACTCCTCAACAACTTATAGAGAACCACTTGCTATAATAATAGTTTTTTAAGCTGTGATAGTTACATTGTGGGATGACCCGCAGCGAGGGACTACCCTATTCTACCTAAAAGTGTGGGAACAATACCTAGCCAAGTTTTCCCCGTTGCAACCCTACCCAGAGAATGGAATGAATACATGAAGCGTTGAAATACGTCATCCCGAGCTGGGAGACTTGAGCAAGGTGACGAGGATATCGTCAAGCATTCCACGATGCCTGAAGGCGCCTCCCCGCTAGAGCATTTCCTCATCTTCCCTGTCTCCCCACTCCCCAGTATCTGCTGCCCATCCCTCTCTCTCCCCACCAGAGGGAGGTGACCACATCACGCCACCAGCAATAATAAACAAAACACTTTACAGAGTGCAAGCCACACCACAAAAGGAACACTGTTGGTAGAACGTCCACTTACAGCTATGTCAGAATCCATGCACAAACATACATAATGTACATGTTTCTGTCACCTAGTGCTATTTTCCTTTGTACTGACAAGCGTATCAAAGATTATAAATATATATATATATTAAAAAAAAAAAAAAAAAAAAAAATATATATATATATATATAATATATATATATATATATATATATACGGCGTCGTTAGCAGAAAAAGAGAAAGTGGAAAAACTCAAAAACACGTTCTAGAAAGGTGTGTCGAAATCAAAATAAATATGGAAGAATAAAGGTCAGCGATACAACAATAAAATACTGAATACGAAGTTCCAGAGAATATTTACTAAAGACAAAACACTAGTACGGGACTGGAACTCATCGCTGGCAAATGATATACCCGTTACGCATATCTGTGACGTATATACTTAATGATGCATACCTGTAATGTACGGGTATACCTGTGAAGCATATATGTGTCTAGTCTCCGGCATTCTTCTTCCCTCTAGAATAAGTCCGGAGACCCTCGCGCTAAAGCCAAAGACCAAACCTGACTGTTGTCTACCCGATCAATCAGGCTGTCTATTTACGTGAACATACATACATACACACACACACACACACGTGTGGACACATCCGAACTTAACCTAACCACATAAATAACTATCAGAAGCACCACCACCACCACAACTTCTTCCTCTACTCTACTTTCTACTTTCGATTCCCCTGTTGCTACTACTGCTTCCAGCGTTGCTACTTCTAATTCCCTCCTTGCTACTTGTTACCCCCATTTCTTCTTCCCTCGTTGCTATTTCTATTCCCCTATTGCTATTTTCCCCCGTGAATTCTACCTCCCCGTTACTACTCCTGCTTCTACCGTTGTTACTTCTACCTCCTCCCTGTTGTTAGTCGTGCTTCCCCCGTTGCTGCTACGACCTCCGTGATATGTACCTGGAAGACAAGAAAACATTACTGAACACAACATATACACATTTCCCACTGTAAACATCACTAAACATACATGACTCAAGCTTTTGAAATACTCCTTCCATATGCCTGTCTGCTAATATTTGACCTGACCTATCATAATTCTCCTGACCTGACCTAACTTAATTTCAGGTTTTCTCACGTTTCCGGGCTCCCTCGTGAATCGAAACATCATTCTAGAACGAGCCGAAACCTCGTATCAGGATGGGCTGAAATGATATTTCAGCATGTCCCAGGAAATTATGAAGTATTGTCCCAGAATGGACCTACACATGGGGAGACATCGTCCTAGGACAGACCGAAACATCTAATTTCATCCTCAGTTTGTAGCTTAGGTGTAAATTACACGAACCATCTTCAAGAAAAATAACTTAATACGTCCCTGTAAACTACTCCTGATCAGGTGGTTACGACACAGAACGTGACGTAAGTATCAACAGCCTTTGATAAATGGTGTGAGTAGGACCTAGCCATGGATGTAGGACCCAGCCATGGATGTAGGACCCAGCCAGGGATGTAGGACTTAGCTGGATGTCTAGCAAGTGAAAAAAAGAAGACATCACCTAACACCCTTGTCAGGACTTATGAGACATTGTGCTGTTGACTAACGAACACATCACCCCCGTTACCAGAGACAACGAACATCTGGGTACCTCTCGCAAAACACCGCATCGAAACCTCGACTAAGGTTATCGCCAGCACAACAAATGAAGGGAATCATAACAATGAAGAACGGGACCGACACAAGTGCAATATTAGCGTCGCCATTACCATAACAATCACCATCTGCTGAATCTGCAGTAATCGTCCAGCGCCCGACACGCAAACCCCCACCGCACAGATACGTTTTGTCCACGAAGAACACATTATTATTATCATTATTATTATAGCTATTATTATATTCATGGGGAAGAGCTAAACCCGTTAGATCCATACAATTACTTGACTCCCTCGCACAGATAACACACGATAGTATTGTGATGTATATTGTGAAGTAGTGTTATGATGTATACTGTATACTGTGTAGTGTAGTGTTGTGATATAACTGTGGTGTTGTATTGTGATGTAAAGTGTGTACTGTAATCTTGTTATGTATATTGTGAAGTGTAGTGTTATGATGTATATTATGTAGAGTAGTATTGTAATATAACTGTATAGTGTTGTATTGGGATGTAAATTGTGTATTGTAGTGTTGTGATGTATACTGTATAGGGTTGTGATGCCATGTGTATTGTATAGTGTGTTTTGATATATATTGTGTGGTGATGTGTTGTGATGTATATTGTGTAGTGTTGTGATGTGGATAGTTCTTCTCAGTAGATAGCCTGCATGTGGACTTCCTACATAGCCTGCATGTGGACTTCCTAGATAGCCTGCATGTGGACTTCCTACATAGCCTGCATGTGGACTTCCTACATAGCCTGCATGTGGACTTCCTACATAGCCTGCATGTTGACTTCCTAGATACCCTGCGTGTGGACTTCCTAGATAGCCTGCGTGTGGACTTCCTAGATAGCCTGCATGTGGACTTCCTAGATAGCCTGCATGTGGACTTCCTACATAGCCTGCATGTGGACTTCCTACATAGCCTGCATGTTGACTTCCTAGATAGCCTGCGTGTGGACTTCCAAGTCCTCTGTTATCTGTCTTTCCCGTGTACTACTCCCACGTAATCAGGCTTGATACGAGGGAGAGTAGCTCCAATTTCTTGAATCAAAATCCCTTCACCGTTTCGAGGCAGCTCCCCTATCATCCTTGAAGTGAAAACGAACTACAGAACCTCCGAACACTGAAGTATCAAGACAGAACCTCCGAACACTGAAGTATCAAGACAGAACCTCCGAACACTGCAGAATCAAGACAGAACCTCCGAACACTGCAGCATCAAGACAGAACCTCCGAACACTGCAGCATCAAGACAGAACCTCCGAACACTGCAGAATCAAGACAGAACCTCCGAACACTGCAGCATCAAGACAGAACCTCCGAACACTGCAGAATCAAGACAGAACCTCCGAACACTGCAGAATCAAGACAGAACCTCCGAACACTGCAGAATCAAGACAGAACCTCCGAACACTGCAGAATCAAGACAGAACCTCCGAACACTGCAGCATCAAGACAGAACCTCCGAACACTGCAGAATCAAGACAGAACCTCCGAACACTGCAGAATCAAGACAGAACCTCCGAACATTGCAGAATCAAGACAGAACCTCCGAACACTGCAGCATCAAGACAGAACCTCCGAACACTGCAGAATCAAGACAGAACCTCCGAACACTGAAGTATCAAGACAGAACCTCCGAACACTGAAGTATCAAGACAGAACCTCCGAACACTGCAGAATCAAGACAGAACCTCCGAACACTGCAGAATCAAGACAGAACCTCCGAACACTGCAGAATCAAGACAGAACCTCCGAACACTGCAGCATCAAGACAGAACCTCCGAACACTGCAGCATCAAGAGAGAACCTCCGAACACTGCAGCATCAAGACAGAACATATATACAACACAGCATCAAGAAAGAACATACATACATACATACATACATACAATGCAGCATCAAGGCGTCATACATAATCACACATTATAATTAGCGAGCAAGAGAGCTTAAACGTGCGCTTAATAATGATAAACACAAATTTGCACAAACATCTTCAAGTCGCAAGAAGCTGCAAGCTGACTGCTCGGTGTTCTGCTCTAAACCTTGTAAAGTGAAGTGTTGAGTCAGGCAACACCTGCAACACTTTCATCACGATATGAAAACTTCTGAAATATTCATTAAAACTGAAACGTCTGCAATATTCTATAAAACAGAAGCATCTGTAATATTTAGTAATACTCGAACACCTGCAACATGGTAATACAAAAAAAATGAAAAACAATAAAAAAGAACACATGAAAGATAATAACAAACCAGAATATTTAAAGAAAAACACCTGGAACACTGTAAAACAAAAAACAACACTTGGAACACCGTAAAACAAAACAAAAAACATGCAACACTGTAAAACAAAAATAAAAAACACCTGGAACACTGTAAAACAAAACACCTGCAACACAAAAACAAAGCGCACAGGAAATTTAAAGCAGGTTTTACAAAGTAAATTGATTTTTTTTGCGAACAAAAACGAGCCATTGCACTCCCTGGACGGCCTAATTTTGTGCCAGACGAACCCGGTAATTTTCTTAACAAGCTGAAACAACCAGCTCCGGTTGCCTTAACCAGTGACCGGTTACAAAGGTTCTACTACCTTTGTTGCCTGGTTTATGGCCAGGCTTCTCTGTTGACTGCCTGGTCAACCAGGCTGTTGATGCATGCTGTACTCAGTCCGACGTAATGTACATGAATGGTACTGCAACGCCTCAGCTACCTCTTAAATATTATCGATTGATAAAGTCGTTGGTGGGCGAAACGTTTTCTCACTAAAATGCCACAAACAGCTAGTCAGGATGTGGCTGGCATTAACTATTCAGTTACCTCCTGTAAACACTTAGTAAATAGCTTGGTAATCCCTCTTATATCCGATCCACCGGGCTGTGGTGCTTGTGTTGGACCGCATGTTGCTAGCACCAACAGTCTGACTGATCTGAGACCAGGCCGGGGTGAGGGAGGAAGGGGGTGGTAACGGCCCCGGAACAAACAAGATGTAAACAACAGGCAGCTACTGCAGTAACGTACTCCTAAGAGTACCATCACTACAACAATTATCAACTCCAGTACTCAACAACTTGATCAATATTATGCTGAAACGCGAAACATCTTGGAAAAAAAAATTAAAAATACTAAAATTTATTGGAAAAAAATCCCTGGCAACATGGAAGGGATAAAAGACGAGGCACATCCAACACAAACAGAGGACAGACGAAGAAAATTTATGAGTAATCGACCGCCCTTCTCCAAGCGCGGTGAAGACAACACGAAGTCAACCTACAAAATGGAACCCAATCTCCGAATATTTTATTTGCAATTAACAATTGAACATAGACCCAGTACTTTCTCAATGTTTGAAAATTAGATGTTAAGGCAATGATTTAAAAATCCAAGTATAATGTAACACGTCTTGCAAATGACTCCTGGAGGCAAGAAGCACCTCAAGTTTGCTGGAAGACATGAGAGGAAGGATGACATCCTGACGCCAGATATTGAAAAATAAATTTATTATCCCTCTTTACCTAGGAAGACGGCGTGCGGGCAAGACACGATCCCGAGAGAGAAAAAAAGGCATCCACCAACGTTCACAGCTTACAAAAAAGACTGAAAGGCAGAAGGTTGAAGGTTGAGGTGCCCGCCTGCACTATGCTAGCAGGGGCTGCACAGCCATGCACACACACACACGCATGTATGCATGCACGCGTGCTTGCTTGCACACAATCCCCTCCCCACACATCACGAGCACAGCTCTACTGCTCTTGTTACTACAAACGAATATTCACAACAGGTAATTACACGAGATCCTCATTAAGTACGCCAAAGGTTAACAAAAGGAATGTTGCAGTAAATGAAAGACAATCTGACTAAGGTGCTACACACATGTGCAACACCCGAGAATTTGAAGACTTCACGTAGCAGTGGTTTTATCAGTTCAATACAGATGATATGAGAACACAGTTTGAGGTAATCAGTCCCTCAGCCTGGAATCAGGAGTTCAAAACCTGAACATGGGATTCCAGGTTGAGGGACTGATTACTTTATCTTCCAGTGTCTTCTGTGTATAGATCTGCTAGGCTGAGGGACTGATTACCTCATCTTCCAGTGTCATATCTGTATTGAACTGAAAAATTCAATGGTTGACAAAACGTCTTCAAATAAAGATACCCATGTGGGTTTAATTTCTGATCCTGTCGGTACTGTATAAGATTACTGTAACGACGAGTTCAAACTAACATCCCACGAATAACAAAGAAAACATGACCACAATATACAAAATATTCAGAGTAATATAAAGGGTGAAGAGTGACAGGCTTTTAGATATGCGAGGATGAGCCAAGGAATCACAGATGACAGCAGAAGACACAGCTACCCCCTTATGACGTTAGCCAGTACTACAGCCTCGTAGTATTAAGACCGAACTAAATGGGAAGGCGGAGGAAAACACTATACATAGCTTCAAGTGTAGGTACGAAAAGGCCCTGAGAGCTAGGTATCAATCGTTGTAGTTAAGACAGGAGGAATGAATCGACCCTTGCCAACACAACCAGGTGAATACAACTAGATAAAGATAAGGTGAATACAACTAGATAAAGATAAGGTGAATACAACTAGATAAAGATAAGGTGAATACAAGTAGATAAAGATAAGGTGAATACAACTAAATTAAGATAAGGTAAATACAACTAGATAAAGATAAGGTGAATACAACTAGATAAAGATAAGGTAAATACAACTAGATAAAGATAAGGTGAATACAACTAGATAAAGATAAGGTGAATACAACTAGACGAGGATAAGGTAAATACAACTAGATGAAGGTAACAAGGTGAATATAAGGTGAATGCAACTAGGTGAATACAACTAGGAGAGCTACATACGTAAGGTCAATCCTAGAACACAGGGTGCCAGCCAGCAGACCATATATAAGGAGGTACACAAAGAAGACAGAGCAACTTCAAAGGTTTGCCACCAGAATAACTGATGTGATTGATCTCTGGAGACTGTACCAAACATGTTAGGGTAAAGAGGCGGGGCCTGGAGCTGGAGTCCCACATCCACAACTATGTCTTCCATTATTTAAAACAAAACACAAAATAATATAAAATGAAATAAAGGAAGATAAAAGCCTCAACGGACAGGAGAGAGAGAGAGAGAGAGAGAGAGAGAGAGAGAGAGAGAGAGAGAGAGAGAGAGAGAGAAAAGAGAGAGAGAAGAGAGAGAGAGAAGAGAGAGAGAGAGAGAAAGAGAGAGAAGAGAGAGAGAGAGAGAGAGAGAAGAAGAGAGAAGAGAGAGAGAGAAGAAAGAAGAGAGAGAGAGAGAGAGAGAGAGAGAGAGAGAGAGAGAAGAGTTGCTTCAAGCACATGCAGCACAGACACAACAACACCACCAAAATTCACGCAGTTTGACCTTTGAAAACTGGACGCACTTGTAACTGGAATAAACATCAGCGAGTCAACAGGGCCTACAAACAGCATTAGTAACGGGTCAACATAGCTAACAAACAGCAACATTAACAGGTCAACAGAAAGCCAACAATAAACAAATCAACAGAAAAGCAAACCAAAATCATATTACCAAACGAACGAAATCAAGAGAGTAAAATGCTAAATCAACAGAGAGCTAAAACGGTGGTGGAAGACTTAACAGATGTCAGGAAGAAGCAACAGAAGTCACTCAGATGCAACAGAGGTCACTCGGAGGTAACAGAGGTCACTCGGGGGTAACAGAGGTCACTCGGAGGTAACAGAGGTCACTCAAGAGGTAAAAGAGGTAACAGAGGTCACTCAAGAGGTAAAAGAGGTAACAGGTCACTCAAGAGGTAACAGAGGTCACCCGGAGGTAACACAGGTCACTCAAGAGGTAAGAAAAGTCAAAATACAGATCAAGTCTGTCAAGAGTCAGTAATCTACTTCCAAATGTGAGCTGAGGAAATGCTCTGAATAACTTACCAGGGCAGAAAGTCAAGAGTGAAGTCTTATTGCAGACATTTGACTGTGGAAGTCTTACTGTGAAGGTCTTACTGTGAAGATGAGGGTCTTACTGTGAAGATGAGGGTTTTACTGTGAAGATGAGGGTCTTACTGTTAAGATGAGGGTCTTACTGTGAAGATAAAGGTTCTACTGTGAAGATAAAGGTTCTACAGTGAAGGTGAGGTTTTCATGTTAATTCAAGACCTCAATGTTTATGTTAGCTTTAAGTGCTAAGTAAAGTTGTATATAAAGCTTCTTATGTTCCATCGCTACACGTGAGATTAAAACACACACATACACACACACAAACACACATACATACACATACACACACATCTAAGAAATATGATAAAGCTCATGGAGCAGGGAGAGAGTGGACCTAGTATCGACCAGTGAAGAAGCGGGTATAGGAGCTATGAATCGACCCCTGCAACCAAAATTAGGTGAGTACACACACACACACACACACACACACGGGTTGTGTAAGGACCAAGGAGTAAATATATCACCGAACACATCGCCAGAGTTACACAAGAACCGTATGACATCAGTGACATATGTAAGTTTAGTAAACATCAGAACAGCATTCAGAAACGTGAACTAAGAACCCGCCAGAACTTTACACGTATGTTAAGCCAGTCACCGAGTACGAGGTCACAGCATGGAGCCACCACTTGCAGTTTGGAGCGGTGCAAAGGCTCGCAACCAGGCTGGTTCCAGAACTAAGAAGGTACTGAACCTGTCACCCTTAACGAAGGAAAGGACTGCAGGGAGACATGATTACAACGTATAAAATTTTGAGACGAACTGATAGAGCAGATAAAAACAGATTGTTTAAACTGCCATAACCATTGACAAGGGTAAATAATGGGCGTTGAAGACATAGATAAGCTATAGGGAAGTGGGGAAAAATTCAGCACATAGCATTAAAAATAGATCCAAAATAGTTTTCTGGCCTAAGAGGCCAGAAGCCAGACACGCTGGTCAAAGCAATCGAGAAGTTAGGGTCAGGAGCTAGATTCCACCCTTCGAAAACACAAATCTGTGAGTGGTTTAGATGGACACGTGAGCAAACACTAGGATATATTAGAAAACGTTTCGGTCCTGGGACCATGATCACTTCCCAAGGTCCCAGGACCGAAACGTTTTCTGAGAAATAGAAGTGATCAAGGTCCCAGGACCGAAACGTTTTCTAATAAATATATCCTAGTGAATGCTCACGTCTATTTCTAAACCAATTTGTCAGTATCTACTACCAAGGCTTATACCAAGTCTGTGAGTACACATAGGTACTGCCTTGTAGATGGCCGCAGTCAGCGTCAGAGATGGCGTGAGAGAAGCACTGGAGAGAGAGACAGACGAGGGTTGTCAGTGTCGTGTTCAATTTGCTGCTCTCTTGTTTCTCCCGTCTATCCTGCGCCAGCCATCCAATCACAGATCTAGCCATTTTTACGACATTTATCTCTAGCTTTTTCTCAGTCAGGATAAATTGGAGAAACTGAATCCGGCCCTGAGGGAAGGATGACTTATTTTGAAAAGGATTTAAACGTAACGTAATGCGTTCCCCATTGTTGTTGACACAGACGACCCTCGGTGTTCAAATGGTCCTTCCACTCCCTGTGTAAAAAGTCTACATATTGTATACCCCTCCTTGGAATTACAGTGAGTTGTTGAGGCGCGTTCTCAAGCTCTGGATGAGAATGATCCCTTTTTTTTGTACCACGATTCTTAATAATTTCCAAATTCTTAAGTGGAACTAAAATTTTTCTTTGCAAGTTAGCTTTGGAACAGTTACGGACGCCAGGGTAAGGCTAACGTATAGTGACGGGCGCCAGGGGTAAGGTTAACGTACAGTGACGGGCGCCAGGGGTAAGGCTGACGTACAGTGACGGGCGCCAGGGGTAAGGCTGACGTACAGTGATGGATAAAGCAGATGTAAACAGACCTAGAAATATTAATGTCGGGTGACTTATCGTTTAGAGGACACAAGTGCAGCAAAGGCTAGAAAATATTAGGATGGATTATGAGAACCTTCAAAACACGCGAAGCAACGCCAGTGACAAAACTTTGCTTGGTGAATGGCAAACGGAAGCTTGTCAAATGTTTTCCACTCTAGCACGATTCTTGGTCATCTCTCATCTCATAAACACAGAAGATGGCAGGTAATTCTTAAAAGAAAATATATATACTTGTATTCAATATTCACTTTACTTTCAAGCATTTCTTAATAAGACGCTAATTATGTCATATTTCCTTCCCGATTTAGGCCTAGTCTGAGAGCGGGAAGCGAGGACAATCATCGTAACGACCATTAACATATAATTATATATTAATTAGTTATGATTCACTTTCAAGACAAGAGGCAATAGATTCAGATATCGTACCTCACAACAGTAAAGAGAAAAAACATATAAAAAAACTTTTATAAAGACAACGTTTCGCTCTGTGTAAAGCTTTATCAAGCTCTATAGAGAGCGAAACGTTGTCCAAATAAAAGTTTCCTTGTGCAACGTGTGTCTTTGTCTTCACAAGTAGCAATCATGTTTGGAAAAGTCCGTTTCATCAACTGCGGAAACAACAGCTAAAATTGCAGCAATAAGTTACTGCAAAAGTTTTGTTTAAAAAGCTTCCTCAAGATTTCTAAAATCTGCGGCAGGTCCGCCGAGTCACATTCACTGGCACTCCAACGCACATCCAAGCGCGAGTCGAGGGTCTCCACGAGGAGGAGGAGGAAGAGGAGAAAAAAAAGAGGAAGAGGAATAAGGAGGAGAAAGAAGACGTTGAGAATAAGGATAAGAGGACCAGGACTACTAGAAAGCCACTCAGGAGCTGGAAAGAGATCTCGCTCTTATTCTAAGACATCGAAGACAAGGTCTTTACGAACTGCACCTCTGAGGAGCCTCACCTTCTTCGTCTTTCTGTGGACAGACGGCATCACACACGTTTTCAACACACTCATCAAACACATGCTTTCAACACACCCATCCCATATATGTTTTCAACACACTCATCACACAAGTGCCTCCAACACACTACACAGTGCATCTAACACTCACCCCATAAGTGCTTCCAACACCAACTCACAAAGGTCAGGAAGCAAGAGAAATAATGCAGTGTATTTGAAAGCCCCATGGTTGTTGAATGACTGCGGGATAGGAGGGAGGGAGGGAGCACCCGGCACAGCAACAGTAACAGCAGCAGTTGAGGGACTGACCACCTCAAACTACTCCTGTTCTTCACGATTCTCCTTTGTATGGACTGATGAAGCCACTGTGTGGCGAAACGTTTGCTCAATAAAGATACCCAAGTGTTGCATATGTGTCTAATTTACCAACTCGTTGGTTCTCTGAACCATTCATCTACATCAGTAGCAGGAGTAGAAGCATCAGTAGCAGGAGCAGAAGCATCAGTAGCAGGAGCAGAAGCATCAGTAGCAGGAGCAGCAGCATCAATATCAGTAGCAGCAGAAGCATCAGTAGCAGGACCAGCAGCAGCATCAGTAGCAGGAGCAGAAGCATCAGTAGCAGGACCAGCAGCATCAATATCAGTAGCAGCAGCAGCATCAGTAGCAGGAGCACAACAGGAGCAGCAGCAGCACCAACACCAGCTGCTGCTGCTGGCGACGGTGGATGAAAAAGTTCACATAAAGATAAGGAACAAGAATAGAAAGACGAAAAGGCACCAGAAGAAGAAGTGGAAGAGAAGAGACGGAAGTGCAGAGAAAAAGAAACGAGAGAAACGTAAATACAGGATAGAAGAGGAGGAAGTTGAAGCAAGAAGAGAGTAAAAACAAAAACAAAACAATAGCATCCGAAACCCTCTCCACGTAAACCAGCTGAAGCCCAATACTTGTCATACAGTCGTTAGTGTGCTATGTGACACCAAGTAACTTGACCACGCCATCATCAAAGTTACAAATACAACAGTGAAACACAGCAGAATACGTAATACAGGATGAAGCAGGAAGTAACTAGAATGTAAATACAAAAACAAAACAATAGCATCCAGAACTTTCCACGTAAACCAGCAAGCTCCAACTTGTCATACATCGTTAGTGGCATGCACCAAGAACTTGACCACGCCATCATCAAAGTTACAAATACAACAGTGAAACACAGCTCTAGACATTGTCCCATCAGACACTGCACCAAAGCTCTAGACATTGTCCCATCAGACACTGCAACAAAGCTCTAGACATTGTCCCATCAGACACTGCACCAAAGCTCTAGACATTGTCCCATCAGACACTGCACCAAAGCTCTAGACATTGTCCCATCAGACACTGCACCAAAGCTCTAGACATTGTCCCATCAGACACTGCACCAAAGCTCTAGACATTGTCCCATCAGACACTACACCAAAGCTCTAGACACTGTAACAAAGCTCTAGACATTGTCCCATCAGACAATGAAACAAAGCTCTAGACACTGTCCCATCAGACACTGCACCAAAACTCTAGACACTGTCCCATCAGACAATGCAACAAAGCTCTAGACATTGTCCCATCAGACAATGAAACAAAGCTCTAGACATTGTCCCATCAGACAATGCAACAAAGCTCTAGACACAGTCCCATCAGACAATGCAACAAAGCTCTAGACACTGTCCCATCAGACACTGCAACAAAGCTCTAGATATTGTCCCATCAGACAATGCAACAAAGCTCTAGACATTGTCCCATCACTCAGACAATGTAATGGACTTCGTATAACAATTTTAAACTTAACACTGATAACTAAACACAAAATAATATACATACGTACGTTGCAAAGTGGGAGCGGAAGAGAAAACTTAGAATGGTGATGGAAGAATGAAGGGGAGAGGGAAAGCAGGAGAAAGGTATGAGAGCCAAGATAAGGTTTCTGGAGTGGGCAAACTGCCAACGTAATGGTCAAGACGGTACAAGTCTGGAACAAAGCCACCTTAATGCTGCATCCTTCCTTCTCTTCCCAGTACATTTATTTTTTTAAACAATCACACCAAAGGAAAGG
Organism: Cherax destructor; assembly: GCA_009830355.1. Taxonomy (NCBI): domain Eukaryota; kingdom Metazoa; phylum Arthropoda; class Malacostraca; order Decapoda; family Parastacidae; genus Cherax; species Cherax destructor. Next base: position 407,363 of record WNWK01000272.1, read on the forward strand.
TATAAATAAACGGGTAAATCTTCTTACACCTGTTGCCCCTGTTGACCTAGCAGTAAACAGGTACCTGGGTATTAGTCAAGTGTTGTGGGTGGCATCCGGTGTGTGGGTCGTACAATGTCGACAGTGCTGGGTTTTGAGTCCAGATAGGATACAGCTCTTAGCCTGTAAATTCAACGTTGTAAAAAATTACCCACTCAAAGGCGAAGATAATCCATTATGCAAAAGTAATTTACGAAGGTTGTGTCTTGTAGGAACACACATGATGGTGTCTGGGAGCAGAGGGGTGACGTGTCTTGCTGTCTCTCGTGAGAGAGAAAATTAAAATACTGATTGTTATGCGATAATTTCTGACTGCCTCACCCCACCGGCTTCAACCTTTCAACGCTGTTAACCTGATAATGCAACTTCCGAGCGGCTTCAAACTTAATGTACTAGTGTATTTTAGGATATCGGTCTCTCTGAGATATCAAGACAATGTCTCTGTAGCTGATATTTCTTAGTGAAAAATTTCAAATAATTTTGGGCTGTGTATAACCTAATTTGCCAACTGTATTAAATAAACTGCGATATTAATTTCCATGTGATGATTAGTGAATGCCTCTTCTGATTCATTCCACGTCTGTCACGATAATGTTGAACGTCATTAGAAACTTATGCCTCACTCTACGCTGTTTCTCAGATCACGCAGCGACCCAAATACATCCAGTGATCCTTATAATTTTTATCCTTGCAACTGCAAGACAAGACTTAAGTAACTACTCATGCCAACACAATTAGGACAGTAATATAACTCAAATGGCCTCACTGCTGCGTGGCACAGAGAGAGAGAGAGAGAGAGAGAGAGAGAGAGAGAGAGAGAGAGAGAGAGAGAAGAGTAGAGAGAGAGAGAGAGAGAGAGAGAGAGAGAGAGAGAGAGAGAGAGAGAGAGAGTGTGTGTGTGTGTGTGTGTGTGTGTGTGTGTGTGTGAGAGGACCTTAAAGAGCTTATGCAAAACCATTTAACAGCTCCACTCCAATGCCACACACCCCACCATCACCAGCCCCCTGCCTCTCTGACTGTACAGCTACCACCATCACCAGCCTCACACCACCCATCTTCATGTTGATAATGATGAAATACCACCACCAGAACACAGGTGTCTGCATCTCTATATACACTACACGGACAACCGTTTCTCAGTGTATATACGCAGAAAGGGCTATATACACTGATGGCAGTGTAAAGTTGAACAACCGCCTTAATAACTACATGAATATTCCGTGAAGCAAATGAGTTTTAATATACCAAAACCTATAATAATAATAATAATAATAATAATAATAATAATAATAATAATTACATTTTCGTTGTTGATAATTATTATTCGTAACAAATGTCACATTTGGCTAAAGTTAAAATACGTCTTACAATTAATATTCCGTGGCGTCATTAAAATTGAAGATTTTAAAGACGAGTTATTTTTAAACTCTCCCCGGATCAGTTTAAAACAACTGACAGCAATTAATTAATTTAGCAAAACCTTCACATGTTCCAACGTGGCTGCAGATGTATATTACACCTGCTGTGTGTCCCTTGCTGTGTACCACACCATGTGTGTGTTACACCTACTGTGTGTTACACCTGTGTCAAACCTGCTGTGTGTCACACCATGTACTATGTAGATCAGTTACATGGTATCATCAGCTGATACCTGAATCACGTGACCTTTAAACCACCTGTCTGGTCGTCCAACACAACACAGTCGTGACTAACCCTAAATCCTGTACTCCAAGTTCTCGTTCACTTATTAAGGACCACACAAGAAAGGAGGATTATCTAAGATTTTTAACTAAAAAACCGAGTATCGAGCTTACAAAATGCTAAAAAAAAAATCTAATACTTTAAGAAACCTATGATGATATTGTGTCCCATTTAATTAAACAAAAAAGAGGCCTAAGATATAAAGGAACATCATGTGACAACAGGATGAAGAAGGTACACATATAGGACTATGATGGCCATTTGTGATGCAGGTTAGGTGTACCCCTGAGTGGCGGTGGTGGACGCCTCAACACCGCGCACACGACCGTCGTGGGTCATAAAGCAACCACTAGATTACCCCTTAGCCTACCGCCCCTACACTTTAACTACTCATGTCCGGCCATCGTGGTCTCTACCTCTATTGTCTACCTCTCTCGCTTTCCCTACCTCGCCACTTCCCTGATTCTGCATCGCCGCTCTTCCTCTCCCCTTCTCCAGTCTTTTCCTCACTTCCTCCAGTCTTCCTGCTCTTCCCCACCATTATAATCTTCCTTATAGCTTCTTAATTCTTCATCCTGCCTCGCTCTTCTCCGGTAATATATCCAGTTAATGATGCTTTTCGATTTTTTTCATGTACATTCTCCTACCACAGTCGTCTCTCCCGCCTCCCCTTCTATGTCCGTCTTTGTTTCCATTTCCATCTGGCTATTGTTGTTTATCTGTGAGTCTATGTCTCTGTGCTTGTCTGTCTGTCTGTCTGTCTGTCTGTCTGTCTGTCTGTCTGTCTGTCTGTCTGTCTGTCTGTCTGTCTGTCTGTCTGTCTGTCTGTCTGTCTGTCTCTCTCTCTCTCTCTCTCTCTCTCTCCTCTTCATTCATTCTTTATCTCGTCATCTTTCACACCCTCATTCCCTTATTCACACACAAACAATCTACGACCTACTTACATTTTTCCCCTCGTTGAATTACCATATCAAAACAAAGCTATTTTTATGCCCTAGACATAAACTTGCCTGACTTCACAGTTTCACCACCGATGGCGCAGCGGTGGCAGAAGTAGACTGGTGACATAAGGTCTAAAGGTACGAAGCCTCTGATAAAACAGTGTTGGAGTAAGAATCAACAGTATGCTGCTGTTGGCACCAACAGCCTGACTGATCAGGTCATCAACCAGAAAACCTGATCTGGCACTGGGACGTGGGGAGAAGGGAACGGAATCGTCTCAACTACAGGCAGGTACAAATGCTGCTTCGTTTGTCAAAAACAGTTCATGTAATCAACACTTATGATTCAGGTTGTCGTATTATATTTAACGGCGCACCGATTACGCTATAGTTTACTTCCGGTCATGCTGCAGCCTTACTTCCTATCATGGAATAGTCTTACTTCCGGTCATGCTGTAGTATTACTTTCCGTAATAATTTAATATTACTTCCGATCGTGCTGTAGCCTAACTTCTGGTCATGCTGTAGCCTAACCTCCGGTCATGCTGCAGCCTCCCTTCCAGTCGTGCTGTAGCCTCCCTTCCAGTCGTGCTGTAGCCTCCCTTCCGGTCATGCTGTAGCCTAACTTCCGGTCATGCTGTAGCCTCCCTTCCGGTCGTGTTGTAGCCGCCCTTCCGGTCGTACTGTAGCCTCCCTTCCGGTTGTGAAGTAGTCTCCCTTCCGGTCGTGAAGTAGCCTCCCTTCCGGTCGTGCTGTAGCCTCCCTTCCGGTCGTGCTGTAGCCTCCCTTCCGGTCGTGATGTAGCTTTCTTTTCGGTCATGACGTAGTAATACGTCCAGTCATGACGTAGCCTTACTTCCTATCATGGAGTAGTCTTACTTCCGGTAATGCTGTAGTATTACTTTCCGTAATAATTTAATATTACTTCCGATCGTGCTGTATCCTCCCTTCCGGTCGTGTTGTAGCCTCCCTTCCGGTCATGCTGTAGCCTCCCTTCCGGTCGTGCTGTAGCCTAACTTCCGGTCGTGAAGTAGCCTCCCTTCCGGTCGTGCTGTAGCCTCCCTTCCGGTCGTGTTGTAGCCTCCCTTCCGGTCATGCTGTAGCCTCCCTTCCGGTCGTGCTGTAGCCTAACTTCCGGTCGTGAAGTAGCCTCCCTTCCGGTCGTGATGTAGCCTCCCTTCCGGTCGTGATGTAGCTTTCTTTTCGGTCATGACGTAGTAATACGTCCAGTCATGACGTAGCCTTACTTCCGGTCATGCTTTAGCCTTCCGGTCATACGAACATTCTACGCACACACCAGACCCCTGGCTGCCTTCAAGAAGGAGCTGTACAGATATCTCAAGTCAGTACCCGATCAGACGAGCTGTGGTTCGTACGTTGTACTACATGCGACCAGCAGTAATAGCCTGGTTGATCAGGCCCTGATCCACCGGGAGGCCTAGTCAAGGACTGGGCCGCGGGGGCGCTGTCCCCCCCAGAACAGCCTCCAGGAAGACATTTGGTCAACCATCGCTCTCAGACCGATATATTTTTACCCAACAATCTACTGAAAAAAACACGTCCACCACTTTCCACCTCTACTTCCTTCTATTCCTCTTCATCGCATTTCCTGTTTTCTCCTTCCCTTACTCTTCTCTTCTTTTTCGTCTTCCTCCTCTTGTTGTACCACGGGCGAGAAGGGAAACACATCTTACCCTCAGCATTACATCTCGCTCACTACTCACTAATGAAGACGTTTCTCCAGTCCACTTAACTTTCACTTAACACTTCAGCAATACTCGGTCTACTTAAGAATAACTTAAAGGCAAGGGGAAAGTGAATGCTGTTTTTCACTACTACTACGATTTATTAATACTTAATTACTTATTACAACAGTATACTTGGCTAATGAGAAAGGGATCTCATACAAGGAGATTGGGAAGATACCATACAAGATAATAATAGATAATAATAGATAATAATAATAATAATAATAATAATAATAATAATAATAATAAATAATTCTCCATGGGAAAGTGGAACAGAATTCTTCCTCCGTAAGCCATGCATGTCGTTAAGAGGCGACTAAAATGCCGGGAGCAAGGGGCTAGTAACCCCTTCTGTATACATTACTAAATTTCAAAGGAGAAACTTCCGTTTTTACTTTTGGGCCACCCTGCCTCGGTGGGATACGGCAGGTTTGTTGAAATAATAATGATAATAATAATAATAATTAATAATAATAATAAAATTATATATTTCAGCATGATAAAATATTCGTATATAGATGGGTGACATCTAGTTGAGCATGCAGAAGGTCCAAAGTTATGCAGATGGGGGAACAAATATACAATATACCGATCCTAAAATGAATATCTATTTACAGTACAGAAACCAGAGTTCAGCTCCACTAACAGTTAAAACAGAGGAGTACGTCACAGAGGCAGAGCTTTCCCTCTAGGAAGCTCGAAACAAACCACGGAATGGGTGAGTTGTTTTTAATCGTGTTATTATGATTTCGAGAGTTATAAGGAAAGTCATGATTGTAATCACTTCCGAAGATCACAGCCTAAAGGCCTACTCTGGATGCTCAAGGCCCACCCTGGATTCTCCCGGCCCTCCCTGGAAGCTCCTGGCTCACCCTGGATACTCCCGGCCCACCCTGGATGTTCCTAGCTTACCCAGGATGTTCCCGGCCCACAAGTGGAGTTGCACAGGTAAGCAAGACGTGGCAGTACCCAGGAGAGGCTCCCAAACCACTTTACGAGCGATATAAACCCATACAAGACAGACCAAGATCCGGCCACAGAGAGAGAGAGAGAGAGAGAGAGAGAGAGAGAGAGAGAGAGAGAGAGAGAGAGAGAGAGAGAGAGAGAGAAAGAAAGAGAGAGAAAGAGAGAAAGAGAGAGAGAGAGAGAGAGAGAGAGAGAGAGAGAGAGAGAGAGAGAAAAGGTACCACAACATCGTTGTCAAGTTTCCATTACCTCAGTCTCCATTACCTTAGCTTTTGGGCAGGAGAAACTTTTCGCTAGTAAAGATATCCAAGTGTTGCTACATGTCTTGTTCATCTTCATAGGGATACCTGCGTAGGGATACTTGCGAAGGGGATACCTGCGAAGGGGATACCTGCGTTGGAATACCCGCGTAAGAATACTACGTAGGGATACCTCCCGTAGCTAACCACTCAAAATGCCCTAAACAGAGATGGGGACCGAGTCGCGGGAGCGTTGGCCCCCGGAACGATTCCCTGGTAGACAGTCCCACCTGTTAGTTGACTCTCAATAATAATAATAATAATAAAAAAAATACCTGCCTACGCTGGACTACGTGTGGCTAGCACCAACAGCCAGTCTGGGACCGAGTTGCGGGAGGGATGACCCACAGAACAGACTACAGAACTACACAGTGCTGTGTAAATAAACAGAGGGTTGATACCACAAAAAAAAATCACTCCACTCTCTCTCTCTCCCTGCCTTCCGGCTGCAGTAGCTGATGAACCTTTAATAGAATACTTGACGATATCCTCATCGTCCTGCTGAAGTCTCCCAGCTCAGGCTGACACTACTGAAGTTTCCCAGGTCAAGCTGACAATACTGAAGTCTCCCAGCTCAGATGACACATTTCATGGAACAGGATAGTAGAACACGGATCGAATCCTGACTAGCCGCAGTTCTGTTAATGATTCAAAATCACTAGTTTCGTGATTTCATTAATATACAGACTGCTTGTGAAGGCTCGTACCCAAACAGGATGAGGTTGAAATTAGTCTCTGAGGCTCCACGACCACGTATGTTCTCGCATCAGGGAAAACACGCTCAGTTCCACTAGGCGCCTGGTGTTTGAGGATGGTTGGCCCAGTGGATAGAGTGATGCGTAAGTTGTCCTGTTCTCACGGGGCTGGGTATGGTGACGCAGGATCGAATCCTGGCTAGTTGCAGTTCTGTTAATGATTCAAAATCAATTGTTTCGTGATTTTATATATATATATATATATATATATATATATATATATATATATATATATATATATATACATACACACTGTAAATAGCATAAGTTATTTTTTAAATAAAAGAACAAAAAAAGGAGTGCCGGCCTGGGCCTCGCCAAACAGCAGCAGCAGTGTTTCACCTCCACAAAACAAATACGGTCTTGTTTTGTTGAAGTTTTAAGGTCATCCACCAGCCAATTATTTTGCTATTAATTTTGTGCCGGTTCAGGTAGGGGGGGAGTTAGGAAGTTTTGTGAGGGGGGGAGTTATGGAGGAGGTGGTGGGAAAACAAACTGGTGGGAGTAGGGAGGGGAGAGTGATGAAAGGAAAGAAGAATAGGTAGGGTGGAAAGGGGAAAGAGAGGGAAGGGTGAAACATTTCAGAGAGAAAAAAAAGACCTGTAAGCTAGATGTTACACACCTGCTACAAGTGTCACCACACCTACTAGATGTTACACACCTGCTACAAGTGTCACCACACCTACTCTCTACCAGCTAAAAAACAAAGGTAGCCTTTTTGCAGCCTTTCTAGTGTCCTTTTTTCACGGACAACATATTTTGAGAAACAAGCACACACACACACACACACACACACACACACACACACACACACACACACATTTTGAGAACATGACGGAAGGAATAGACTCCGAAGTGTCCCTGTTTGCAGATGATGTGAAGTTGATGAGAAGAATTCAATCGGACGAGGACCAGGCAGAACTACAAAGGGATCTGGACAGGAGAGGTTAAGGGAAATCGACCTGACGACACTGGAGGACAGGAGAGAAAGGGGGGACATGATAACGACATATAAAATACTGAGAGGAATTGACAAGGTTGACAGAGACAGAATGTTCCAGAGATGGGACACAGCAACAAGGGGACACAGTTGGAAGTTGAAGACTCAGATGAATCACAGGGATGTTAGGAAGTATTTCTTCAGTCACAGAGTGGTCGGGAAGTGGAATAGCTTGGGAAGAGATGTAGTGGAGGCAGGTTCCATACATACCTTTAAGGAGAGGTATGATAAAGCTCATGGCGCAGGGAGAGCAACCCAGTAGCGGCCAGTGTAGAGGCGGGGCCAGGAGCTATGTCTCGACCCCTGCAACCACAACTAGGTGAGTACAACTAGGTGAGTACACACACACACACACACAAAGCATAGTTCGGTGATACTTAAAATTCAGATGAAGCGCTTGTAATTGGTGGCTGCATTCACCGTGATGACACTTCCCAACACTCGCTCTAAAACGAAACTAATTAACCCGCTACATACGCAAGTCTTTGATGACACGACTTTAAAATACACGGCGCCGACGTCGGCAAATGTAATCCTAGAATTACGCTTTCTCGCCAGTCTCATCGAGGTCTCGTAGAGATCTCGTCAAGATCTCGTCGTTGTCTTCAGAATACATGCACCTTGCTAACCGTAACTTTTTTTTTATAGGGGTGGACCGGTGAGCCAGTGGAAGGCCTCTGTCAGATGACCAAAAGCTCCAGCTGCGGGTCATGTGACTAAGACCCGCGTCAAGAAACACTTGTCCTGTTTCCTGACAAACCTTATCTAACCTGTACAAGTTGTGCTGCTTACATAAGAACATCAGGAAGGACTAATACTACAGCAGGTCTACTGACCCATACTAGACAGGTACTTCTCAAACCCACCAACAAAAATAAAAATCAGTAACCAGTTGTGTTAGTTCAGTGTGTTGTGTTGGCTTGTGAGAATGAAGGACCCAGTGTTCCTCTTGTCACTGTCGAGTGGAAATCCTGTGTCTGGTTCTCCCTTTAATCTCTCTCTCAGTTTAAGACTCAACGTTCAATTTAGTCTTACGCAATAGTATCAATATTTAAATTAACATTGATTGGCGCGTAGGAGTGCTATACTGTGCTATACTGGGTGGAGAGGCACACTGGGTGGAGAGGCACACTGGGTGGAGAGGCACACTGGGTGGAGAGGTACACTGGGTGGAGAGGCACACTGGGTGGAGAGGCACACTGGGTGGAGAGGCACACTGGGTGGAGAGGCACACTGGGTGGAGAGGCCTTCAAGCCACGAGTCGTAAAGCCGTCTAATTCACCTTTTCCGCCGTGCCAGAGGCGATAGTTTAAAGTTACTCTTTGATGCTGAAGGAGCAATATATTAACTACCCAACAAGGGACAACACTTACCTCTTGCCAGACACACACACACACAATACCTTTGACAATCAGTAACTAACAGACACAAGTTCAACATCCCTCCACCACAATACCAAAACTAAAGGAAAGGAAAAAGTTACCTGTGACAAACCTGTTATTAGTTTCCAGAGTTATACTCTGGAAGCCAGTTACCTCCCTGGTCAACCAGGCTGTTGCTGCTAGCCACCCACCAGTGATCCCTGCGAGTACAGTAGCTGGGGGGACGTCGACCAACACCACGTCAGCAGATCACAATCCATAATAAGCCTGGCCAGCCTGCAGCTGCTCCCAGCAGCTGATCAATTACTCGTCAGCTGCTGATCAGCTGCTCCCAGCTGATCAATTACTCGTTAGCTGTAACACCTCGTCACTTTTTTTTCCTTGGCTGCCTCGCACAACAGATGCTGGAAACCTCGGCCTTACAGTGATATTAATTACACCAGCTGGAAACCCCTGAACTTCAGCGAATTATTTTACTACGACGTTTCGCCCAAGTCTGGGGCTTTATCGAGCCTGGCCTTGGGCGAAACGTTGCACGAAAAGGATTCTCTGCTACCAGCGTCTATTCCTACTTGTCAGCCTGTGCTGTTGTCTACAGGAGGGTACCTCGATGTTAAAGCGCTCGTTATAGGCTTGAGATTCACAGCCTATACGTTCATTCAGGTGCTGAGAGACCCTTACGCCTATGACGCTCTTCTGTGAATAGAATAATGCAGACCCCCTGTCAAATAAGCCCATTATTATTATATTCACGGAGAAGCTCTGGGGAATGGGAGGCAATCAGGTGTGATCCGAAGAAGTGCAGGGTAGTTCCAATTCCTTGAATGAAGAGCCTTTCGCCAGCATCAAGGCGAACATCCCCCCCCTTCCCTTGAAGAGTGGAGCTGAATTATGGAAAGTTAAGATAAACATACAGAAACAGAACCTGGGTTTTCCTGCTGTGAACCTCTACCACTTTGTTTATCTTCCAATGCATGGACAATACCATGAAAAAACGTCCTTCCAGATAAGGGCCAGTGTAGTGTGTGTGTGTGTGTGTGTTTTCGTTTGTTTTGAACGGATACTAGTTGCTGGTTCGACAGGCATTACTGGTTTCTGATCTTGTAAGATCCATTATGCCTTAAAAGTGTGTAAGGTGGGTGCCTGTTCCACATCCAGTTCGTTCCATTTCTCTCCCACCCAAGAAACTGATCAAATTTACATCCTGTGACTCGTCTGTGATTTTAGCTACTGTTCCATGTTCTTGGTACTCACATGTCGTCTCTTCTTGTGGTGTGTGTATCCTCTTTGTATCATGTCTTCTTTTAGTGGTGTGTGTGTGTGGGTGTATCCTCTTTGTATCTTCTCTTCTTCTTGTGGTGTGTGTATCCCCTTTGTATCTTGTCGCCTTCTTGTAGTAGTGTGTATATGTAAGTGAGCATTCGTACGCTGGTTAATAGGACACAACATACCTCAGACTAGACGACCCACTGAGCCGGACGCTGTGTTCTATGCCTCTCTCGGATGCTGTGTTCTACGCCTCTCTCGGACGCTGTGTTCTACGCCTCTCTCGGATCCTGTGTTCTACGCCTCTCTCGGATGCTGTGTTCTACGCCTCTCTCGGATGCTGTGTTCTACGCCTCTCTCGGATTCTGTGTTCTACGCCTCTCTCGGATGCTGTGTTCCACGCCTCTCTCGGATGCTGTGTTCTACGCCTCTCTCGGATGCTGTGTTCTACGCCTCTCTCGGATGCTGTGTTCTACGCCTCTCTCGGATGCTGTGTTCTACGCCTCTCTCGGATGCTGTGTTCTACAACTCTGTAATGATGAAAGTCTCTTTCCACCACGCAATCTCTTCCTTTCATATTGCTTCAGCAGCTACGGCTGCTCTTCGTACCGGGTTAGCACCAATGCATTTTCCACTTCAGCTACTCTGGCTTTGGTATTGATGTCAAAGATGGGCAAAGACATACCTGTGACCGATTTCGAGATTTTTCCTACTCCTGTAGCCCGGCCCTGGGCCAGGCTTGTCTGGTGCTTGTCTGATCAACCATGCTGTTGCTGTTGGCGGCCCGCTGGCCAGCATATAGTAGTATTTCCTTTTGAAAGCTTCTACCCTTGTTACAACGCTTTCTTATTTCTTTATTCAACTTTCTAAATAGAATGCTGAATATGGGCCCACGGATGATGATACAATGGTCTCTTATTGTTCCCATGGCGCTCCTCCCATCTCTCTCACTCCAGTACATTGTTGCTGTGTTGTGTAGATCTGGGACCAGGCCCTCAGGCATCGTCTATGTATATATGATCATATATTTCTCTCCGTCGCTCCCGTGAGTAAATATTTAGTACCTTCAGTCGTCCCTCCGTAGTTAATATGCTTTACTGGCTCCAAGTGGGCTATAAACATTCTTAGTATCTGTTTTAGCTCGCTCGCTTCCTTTCTCGCTTGCTTGTTTGCTTGCTTGCTTGCTTGCTCTATCTCTCTCTACCTTCCCGGCTTCTATCATCCTTTTAATTCTGCTGTCATTCTCACCATTATTTAAAGACCTTGTATTCTCTTATCACGTGTTCTTTCAACTCACTGGCCAAGCGCTAAAGCTATGTTATTAAGCCTTAATAATGAAATATGAAGATTTACAGTATCTTTAGCATCCCAGAACAGCCTGATCGATCAGCCCAGCAACCAGGAGACCTGATCTGGCACAGGACCGTGTAAGCAGTGACCTCTGGAATCGACTACAGGTAACCTACAGGCACAGGTATGTTAGATTTTATGCAAAATTAAAAAAATCTGCGAACCCTCTCGCATCGTCACTAAACAACAGAATAGTCTTACTAAAATACAGCTCAACGCTCTGTGTAAAATGCCCGTCATGCATAATTCACTACAACAATGAGGGCTGCTATTAGTTAACGTGTATACCCCTCATTGCAGGTACATAATTCAGGGAATTGAATTGGTTCAGACCCGCCTCCCTGTAATAAGGGAGCTGATTGGATAAACTGAACACGCAGTCAAGTAACAATGACCTTTGTCTTGAAATTAAAACAATAACGAGGTAATGATTGACAGAGATGCCTCCCTCATCCCTCCCCAGGGAGTTATTGTTCCAGTATGAGTTGTGAGGACCAGGATGCAACGCAGTTCAGTGTTCCTGGACAATAAGGACCAGGATGGAACACACTTCAGTATTCCTGAACAATATGACCAGGATGGAACACACTTCACAAGATATTAATCAATAATATGGACCACTATCATTATACTAATGGTAAACACTTACTGTACAATTCCGACAAATAGAGAAATAAGAAAAGTGCGTAACACTTAGAAATTATTATTGCCGAGACGTTTCGCCTGCGCGGCAGGCTTTTTTTCAATCATCCTGAGGGGTTCAGTCCCCCAGCCTCGGTAGTAGTGGAAAAGTCATCCCGAGGGGTTCAGTCCCCCAGCCTCGGTAGTAGTGGAAAAGTCATCCTGAGGGGTTCAGTCCCTCATCCTACATAGGTGTTCAGTTGCTTAGATTGGTCAGTATGGACCAGGATGGAGAGAGATACTTCTGAACAAGAGGTTTAAAAGCACAATGATTATAAATCTGGTAACTAAGAGACGCTGGTTACTCGTATATAAATTACATTCTGGTATTTCTCAGCTTGTTCCCTCACTGTTATATCTTGCGAGTAACACTGCCAGGTTCTGAAGGATATGTGGTAAGCCCCAGAGGTATACAGTGCTTACAGTACAACTCTGAGTAGTCAAGGGTCTTACTAGATCACAGGGTGAGCTTAGGTGCAAAACATACTAGCTTAGAGGTCACCACACTAAACCCTCACCTATCCAGCACACTTCTCACCTACTCAGGTCACTACATCCACCCCTTACATATTCCACACCCATTCAGCCAGCCTGGCATGCCTACCCCCTCACTTCTCCAGCTGGCCCCTCTCACTCACCCCTCCTCACCCCTGACACCTACCTCTTCTCTCCTCACCCCTCACACGTACCTCTTCTCTCCTCACTTCTCACACGTACCTCTTCCCTCCTCACCCCTCACACGTACCTCTTCCCTCCTCACCATTTAGACTTGTTTACCTGTTATTTGTCCACCATTTATTCACATTATTTACCACAGACCAGGGCTCCATCGGTCGGCTGTTTCACTTTTTACGTTATTATATTCACGGAGAAGCGCCAAACCCGCAAGTCATGCAGCACATGAAGAATGGGAGGTGTGACGGTAATCAGGATTGATCCGAGAAAGGGGAGAGCAACTCCAATTCCTTAGATCAAGAGCCTCTTATGAAGGTCAAAGTATCTTCTTGCAAGGAGTGTGCAAGATGCTCAGCCAAGGAAAACATCCTACATTATGTTAAATGTTGCAATGTGTCTTATTGTGATAAGCGTTGCACACGTGTCTTATTCTTAACATTAGTAATCAGAAATAAGACGGGTGAGTCTTGCAAGCAAGGCAGTCAAGACACATCGACAATATATCTCTCGTACACAAACCTTTCTCACACCAGCTCTCTGGAAATGGGAGATAATCACGCCTGATTTAAATAAAGGGAGACTGAAACAAGTTCCTCAAATCAAGAGCCCTTCACCAGCATCAAAGCACCTCTCTCGTGAAGTTAGGTCATCTAAGAATATTAATCTTTCAAGTATGGGCGCATCTTACTGCCTACGCACACACCTCTAATACACTTGAGCCACGCGGATCTAAACTCACACCTCGAGAGGCTGATACTTCATGAAAAATATCAATCCGTATATAGCTGCTCACGAACACTTCTCAGGTGTTTCTGTACGAGTGGGTGAATCACTATAATAATACTCCTAATGTCAGACAAAATCTTATATTAGAGAATGGAGATTACCACATTAATAGTCGTGGTGAGAGGCGGTCGGGTCTAGATCGACTATTACAAGCTGGCGTAGGGCGAAATGTACTGTCGATATGAATACAAAAAAATCAAAGTCTACCTAGAGGGTATTCCGGGGATCAACGCCCCAGCGGCCCGGTCCATGACCAGGCCTCCTGGTGGATCAGGGCCTGATCAACCAGGCTGTTAAGTGTAGAAATTTTTTCTATTGGAACAACGTTTCGCTATGTGTAGAGGTTTCAAGTTGATAACGCTGTACACAGCGAAACGCTGAAACACTGCATCAGTGAAACCTTGTTCTGTAGCTTGTGCCTTTGTCTTGAAGTTATGCAAGAAGATTGACACTCAGTTGTAGTGTGTACACTGGAGGTAGCAAAGGTCTGAGACCAACTGTAGTTAGGCACGAGATAAAACAGGGAGAGTATTGTCTCCTGTCTTGCACACAACCTTCATCCAATACCAAAGTGATGAACCAGCCCGGAGAGATTATATTACACTATATATATGCACATAAACATTCGAGTATAAACAGAGCTGGCGCGCGCATACACCCATGCACATAAACACAAACACCCCACGCGCACGCACGCACAGACAGACGACAGATATACACACACACACAAGAAGACTTGAACCCTCCTTGGAAGACCAGATATGGAAACAGAAACAAAGAAATTTTTAAGCCAACATGTAAACGCCAGGAAACATGAGGAGTGAGAGGGAAGGATGAGCCAGCGAGACTTGATTAGGCTTTCACACAAAATGAGTTTGACACAGCTGAAATATAATATGGCCTGAATTTTTTTTCGAGAGAAGTGCAAAGGGAAATGAGACTTGATGGAAAGGCTCTATATGAAAAAAGATGGACGTAACAGAGTCACCACGAAGAAAAGAACAGGAAAACAAAAACTGTCAATGGTTCAACCAGGAAGGCAGAGAAACCAAGGCATGGGGCAAGAGGGTTTAGACACAGCAAAGAGCACATCAAACTGAAGAAAACAGGGAAGCAAGCTGGAAAGGAATAAGCATGGATAAGAAGGAAGGTTGAAAAACAATTTGAAAATTATTCAGCATTAAAAGCCAAAACTGAAACAAAGTTACTACATCACATATGACACAAGATGACTGTAAAGGACCAAGTTATGAGACTGAAGGAGGAGGAGGAGGAGGAGGAGGAGGAGGAGGAGGAAGGAAGCTGACGGAGGATGACAGAGAAGTATGTGAACAGATTCAAAGAGGTCTTCAGAGTGGAGAGATACCTGAAGGAACTGTGGTCAGGACAGACCAACAGGTGACAGAAAACGTCAACAAAGCAACTGAAAAAGCTACTAAAGGAGCTTGACGTAACAAAAGCAATGGATCCAAACAACAGGGAGCTGAGAGAAGAGGCAACACTGTGTGACTCAAAGGTCTTCAACCAAACTCTCCAATCAGGTCAGCTGCCAGAAAATTGGAGAGGCGGGAATGTGGATCCCATAAACAAAACGGAGAAAACTGAAAGAGAGCATTCAAGCACGCAGGCAGACGCAGACACACACAGACACGGGCACAGACGCGCACACACGTTTAATTATGATCTCTGAGTGGAGCATCATGTGTACAGTTATTAACTAGACGTCAGGTGAACCTGTCCAGAGCTCATTATTCATCAGCAGACCACGCCCTTACCCCCTTCTTCCCTTCTCCCTCACACCCTCCCTCCCTCACCCGCTCCCTCCCTCACACACTCCCTCTCATCTTCACACCACGTCCTTCTCACTATCACACCATGGCCCTCTCACCACCATGTGATGCGTTACCATGATCTCACTGAAAATATTTGGAGAATATAAATAAAGTATATGACTTAGTGACCAAGAACCTCAAAGGAAATAAGTCACTGACTTTTCTTTTGTTTTACTGGGTAATTTACACACATGTTACCACGTAAGGCAATTGCAATCACCCAAAACTTGTTTAATTGTACTTAAGTTTAACTGTATCTAAATAAACTTACACGGTGAGGTGTAAACACCAGTGGCTTCAGCAAGCTGGCTCTTGACCACCAACTTCATGTCATACTGCTAGTGGTTATGAGAGTGCCAAGTCCGTGGAGAGTCCCAAGTGAAATTTGAGCAAGCCAGCGGTCGTCTGGATTATATTCCTGTCAAGACCACGTGATTCCTGTGCCTGGAAACACTCACTGTGTGGTGACGTGGTGCGACTGAGGTGAAGCCTAATTTAAATAAGAGCTGACAGTGCAATTGTAGCAGTAGTTTTGATTAAATGTGTGATAATTTACGTATTTTAGCTAAAAAAAATGGTCAGAAAATTATTCAAATTTATCTTTGAATCGTCGAAATATGCAATAAAATAACCTTTTAGCATATATTTCTTAATTGAGTGCGTTCAATATTTCTTAGTTGAGTGCCTTCAATATTTCTTAATTGAGTGCGTTCAACATTTCTTAACTGAGTGCGTTCAACATTTCTTAACTGAGTGCGTTCAATATTTCTTAATTGAGTGCGTTCAATATTTGCACACATTAGGACATTTTAATGGAAATGTTCCAAGCCTTGGACCTCCCTCACTCCAAATGCACCAGGACCGAAACGTTTCCACTTACATGTCCCAGTGTTTGCATTTCGTTTCTTTTTCCATCCACTTTGTCGGTATCGCATACCATTTTTACCCGGCTCATCCCGCGTCGGGAAAAGGGCCGCATACCCCCCCCCCGAAACCATTCACCCACAAACCCTACCCAGTTAAAGGGGGGCGGACGCCCCCCAGAGCATTTACCCCACACATTCTACCTCGAAGGGGGCGATCGCCCCTCCCCCTTACAACATTTAAACACATGCTTATTCTTTCTACTAACTCTAAAGGTTATTGGTCTTATATGCAGTGACGGCTGGTAAATGTCGTCAGAGGTAAAGAGATAAATGTAATTCCGTCACCTACAACTTTAACGTTATTCTTCGCGGTCAAAAATTCAATCTCGTGAAAAAAGAGAATCGGCAAATGTCGTGCCATGGTAAAGCTGCAACATTTCGAAAGTAGTCTCGCTTTCTCTAAATAAAAATAATCTAGATGCAAACAGCGTACCGCTGACAATGGTGAAGAAAAAAAAAAGTTGCAAAGTTTTTGAAGCCTCCAGTGGGCAAAACGTCGCATTTTTTACGTCTATTTTCTGGAAAAAGGTGCTGTTTTACCAGCAGTTGTTTTAATGCGTGTTGGCGCAGAGGTAAAGTGAAGCGAGACAACACTGCAGGGGATCGAACCCTCATATCTCTGGAGGACAGGGTTCGATTCCCTATAATCAAGAGTTTATTAATTATCACACATGAATAACAGGGATAAGGGGTAAATTAATAAGTATTAGTAGATAATTGCATTTCATACCTGCCCACCCTTCATACCTCCCTTCCCTTCCCTAAGTCCCCTTCTCCTTGCCTTCACCAACCTTTCCTTTATCATACTACCCTTCTCCTTGCCTTCACCAATCCTTCCTTTATCATACTACCCTTCTCCTTGCCTTCACCAACCCTTCCTTTATCATACTACCCTTCTCCTTGCCTTCACCAACCCTTCCTTCATCATACTACCCTTCTCCTTGCCTTCACCAACCCTTCCTTTATCATACTGCCCTTCTCCTTGCCTTCACCATCCCTTCTTTTACCATACTACTCTTCTTCTTGCCTTCATCAACCCTTCTCCTTGCCTTCACAACCCTTCTTTTATCATACTCCCCTTCTCCTTGCCTTCACTATCCCTTCCTTTATCATACTACCCCTCTTCTTGCCTTCACTAACCCTTCCTTTATCATACTACCCTTCCCTTTGCCTTCACTAACCCTACCTTTATCATACTACCCTTCCCTCACCATCTTCAGAGATGGAAATTCTGACAGTGACAGTAACTCCAGCTTTGGTGTAATGTAACTGTCGTAGTTGCTGAGCCTATATAAACATGTCCGACCATATCCAAATCACACTACTGAAGTCTCTCAGCTCAGACTGACACTACTGAAGTCTCCCAGCTCAGACTGACACTGCTGAAGTCTCTCAGCTCAGACTGACACTACTGAAGTCTCCCAGCTCAGACTGACACTACTGAAGTCTCCCAGCTCAGACTGACACTACTGAAGTCTCTCAGCTCAGACTGACACTACTGAAGTTTTCCAGCTCAGACTGACACTACTGTAGTCTCCCAGCTCAGACTGACACTACTGAAGTCTCTCAGCTCAGACTGACACTACTGAAGTCTTCCAGCTCAGACTGACACTATTGAAGTCTTCCAGCTCAGACTGACACTACTGAAGTCTCTCAGCTCAGACTGACACTACTGAAGTCTCTCAGCTCAGACTGACACTACTGAAGTCTCTCAGCTCAGACTGACACTACTGTAGTCTCCCAGCTCAGACTGACACTACTGTAGTCTCCCAGCTCAGACTGACACTACTGTAGTCTCCCAGCTCAGGCTGACACTACTGTAGTCTCCCAGCTCAGACTGACACTACTGTAGTCTCCCAGCTCAGACTGACACTACTGAAGTCTCTCAGCTCAGACTGACACTACTGTAGTCTCCCAGCTCAGACTGACACTACTGAAGTCTCTCAGCTCAGACTGACACTACTGAAGTCTCCCAGCTCAGACTGACACTACTGTAGTCTCCCAGCTCAGACTGACACTACTGTAGTCTCCCAGCTCAGACTGACACTATTGAAGTCTTCCAGCTCAGACTGACACTACTGAAGTCTCTCAGCTCAGACTGACACTACTGAAGTCTCTCAGCTCAGACTGACACTACTGAAGTCTCTCAGCTCAGACTGACACTACTGAAGTCTCTCAGCTTAGACTGACACTACTGAAGTCTCTCAGCTCAGACTGACACTACTGAAGTCTCTCAGCTCAGACTGACACTACTGAAGTCTCTCAGCTCAGACTGACACTACTGAAGTCTCTCAGCTCAGACTGACACTACTGAAGTCTCTCAGCTCAGACTGACACATTTCATTACCTCATGACTGGGGTAATCAAGCTAGCTTTACTTACCATAATTTAGGTATCATAAAGAATAGAGTAGCTCCACACTGTGGGTGCTCCCACAATGTAACTATCATACAGAATAAGGTCGCCCCACACTGTGGGTGCTCCCACAATGTAACTATCATACAGAATAAGGTCGCCCAACACTGTGGGTGCTCCCACAATGTAACTATCATACAGAATAAGGTCGCCCCACACTGTGGGTGTTGGCACAAATATAACTATCATACAGAACCGGGTAGAAACGCAACACTAATGTACCATATTTATATAAATGACAAAATTCCGTGTTTATATTCAATCTCCCCCCCCTTCTCACAAAATCATTTCCCTCTTTTCCCCTCACCCATTCTTCCCCCCCTCACTCATACCAACATCCCACTAACTCTCCCCTCTCCTCACCTCAGCTGGGTGGGCGTAGACTTACCTGTCCACTGGATACAATTACCGGCCATCATGCACCACCTGATTTACCCTCTTAATTATGGACTATCGCTGTAGTGGCCTAATTACGGCATCAATCATGGATAACTTTCAGAGGTATGACGAACACGGTGCACCCACAAAGGTACAGCTGGTAATCTCGTTGTATGTAAGAGCACGGGAGTATAACATGGAAGTACAGCATGAGAGAACAATATGGGAGTACAACACTGAAGTACAGCATCAGAGGAGAGAAGCTACAGATATCAGTGAAGGATAAGGACCTAAGAGGCAAATATAACACCAAATATATAGTCTGAGTTACACACAAACCACCAGCAAACCACAAAACAGCATTCAGAAACTGGAACAAAGAATCCTTCAAAAGTTTATACACGCTATTGGTTAGACCAATCACTGGAGCTCCCATCTGGTCAAGAGCGTGCAAAGGCTTGACAACGACTATAGCTCTGCATCCAGACTAGTCCCAGAAGTGAGAGGAATGCGATCTGATGAAAGGTTATAGAAACTGATCCAGACGAGAGAAGAACCAGGGGAGACATAATTACGAAATACATTTTATGAGAAACTGATAGAGCAGTTAGGGCTGGGCTGTTTCAGTTAAGAGGACCGGGATTGAGAGAACACAGATGGAAGTTGAAATGACAAATGCGCAATAGTGATATTAGGAAATATTTCTTTAGTTATAGGGCGGTAGAGAAATACAATAAAGATTTCTCCTCAAGGCAGACATGAAAACACTAACCAAGTCTTCGTATCATCCTTTGCGGACGGTACCAAAATTACCACGAAACTCGCATCGGTAGAAGACAAAAATTACAAAGCTTTTAATTGTGCACGTGGAAAAAAAACATGAAGTTTAATTATGACAAGTTCCAATTGCATATATGGTAAGAATAAACTCAACACGAGTCCCGGATATAAAACACAGCAGGAGGACTATCTCAGAAAAGAAATGACGCACGTAAAAGCCTTCGAAATAATAATGTTAGATGAGCTATCATTTAGAGAACACAGTGACGCGAATGCAGTGAAATCAAGAAAATGACAGAGTGGATAGTGAGAATTTTCAGAACCTGAGAAATAATGAGAGTGGTGGTACTGTTTAAATAACTTGTGTTGTGTTTTGAAGATTGAGACACTTGGGAATCTTTTTTTCAGGAACCGTATCGCCCACCAGTGGCTTCTTCAGTCCAATACACAGAACGGTAGAAGATGAGGAGTTTGAGGTAATCAGTCCCTCAGCCTGAAATCGATGTGTTCAGTCTATCAATCTTGAGACTGATTGATTCCACAGTTTTTCTCTATATTGGACTGAAGAAGCCACTGGCTAGCGAAACGTTTCCTCCAAAAAATTCCCGTATGTTTCACAAGTGTCTCATTCTTCAACTTGTAAGTTTTCTTAACTATTCAAATCAAACTTGTGTTTTCAACGTTTAGCATATTGGTGTGTGCTCACAGCTCCGCTCAAGGCAGGAGAGATACCATAGAGCTGGAAAATGTACAGAGGTCGTTTACTGGCTCCCACCACCTGCTCGACCAAGCTGGGTTCTCTCCTCTTACCTCTTATCATACCTACTCTTGAATCTGTGTATAGACTCTACCTCCATCAGAGTATCGGGGTGGGGTTTGATTTGTCTCAAAACATAGCCCCAAGTAGCGAGGTGATTATTATTATTATTTATTATTATTGGTATTATTACTAAGGCTGATTTTGCGGAGAAGTGCTAAACCAGTAAGGGGTTCACACAGCGTCTGAAGAATGAGAGGTAATAACCAGGTTTCATTCAAGAAAATGGAGGGATACTTCCAGTTCCTTGGATCAAGAGCGTCAAGGTACCCTCGTGAAGGGTTTACCACAGGAACCAGAGCGATGGCGCACGGTCACAGTCCACAAGCTATGGCTGAAAACCCGGAACACAAGACAGTTTCCTCACCGTACATACTTCTATAATTACGAGATGAAAAACAAGTAGATTTTTTCCTCCAGTGTAATACCACATTGAGTATATACATGGAGAGGTGTATATCTCAGTATACACTGGGAACTTTAGTCACTTATACAAGTGTTGAGTGGTGGAGGTGATGTGTGGCTTTCATCATACGTGGTGTAGCTGATAGCTCTAAACAATAGGAAACTATAGAAGGTCAACGCTAAAACGTCAACATTTGTATACTAAGAAAAGAAGCCTTGCGAATAAGCTTTTGCTGGGACGACGTTTCGCTCTATTTCGAGCTTTATCAACTCTATACAGAGCAAAAAAAAAAAAAGATTGCCCAACAAGATCTATTTTCTTGGCCATGTGTATAATATAAATTACGTTGATTTAACTTGCATGTGCAGCAACGTAAAAGTCATATTGCACTACATTACAAGAGGGTTAAACAAATACAAAACAAAAAGTAATGTGTGGACACGTCAGCATGAGAGAAAGAGGAAGTTAGCGAGTGACGTTGATGGTGGAGTGAGTGTGGACGACATTTACTGGCGTGTGTAATCTTTGAGAATGTTAACCTTTATCCTGTCACCATGACTGACGGGAAGTCATCCAACCAGCAGCAGCTAACCCCTGCTAAAATATGCCGTGATGGCACAAACCCACAAACCTATAACAAAACAGAAGAGTACTCTATATCTCACATTGCGGTCCTCTTCAGCAGATTAAAAGACGGGCCTCAGTTGTAAACAAATTTTGTGTGTGTGTGTGTATCATGGATCAACGTCCTCGTGCCTTATCTGACACCTGTTACCTCAATTCACACTATTTGGTAAAGGTTTATTAAAACAACGTTTAATAAATTTCACCATAACGTTCGCCACGTTTATTATAACAATATTTATTATAACAATGCTTCCCTCAAGGAAAAACTTTGTTTATAAAACCTTCACTTGAATGAAACTTAATACTCCTCACATGACGGGCTACACACATACACACACTTGATATTACTCATAAGAGCCTCCCCTCCCCCGGACATGTAATACCCCTCACAAGATGGGGCCACAAACGCTTGATGCCGGCAGTAAAAAGATCTACCGGCGTGATACATAACGTGGTAATACTTGCTTTTACGTGTAATTCTGGGCAATGCTCCGTAATTGCTGCCAGTCTCACTCTGTAATTTAACAGAGGCAACGAAGGGGATTGCGAGATTAATTAAAAGCAAGAAAACTAAATGAAAACGTCGTCACAATAAAGGTGGAGGCAGCCAGCCCCATGCACATCCCCGTGTTAGGGTGGAGTCAGTCCCATGCACATCCCCGTGTTAGGGTGGAGTCAGTCCCATGCACATCCCCGTGTTAGGGTGGAGTCAGTCCCATGCACATCCCCGTGTTAGGGTGGAGTCAGTCCCATGCACATCCCCTTGAGAGAGAGGAGGGGGTGGCACACGTCAAGTTATGAAGGAGCAGGAGAGGAATTGGGTTGTGTTTCTTGGAAGAGTTGGTCCCACGCGAGCCAAGGCACTGGCAAAAGCAGTACAGACTATCCACCTCTCATTTAGGAGTACTGAGAAGTTTAGGAGCCACATTAGAAGGGCAACAATGAACTGGAAGGCAATGGTTCTGTGCATAGATCACCAAGATTGAGGAGTTGCTCGTCCAAACTATTGCACCAGCTTGAGGTCTTCATGTAATCCCTGCAAGTCTTCATGCGATCTCTCCGTTATTGTTGGTGCTCTCTCTATGGTTTCCCATGCTCTATGGAGAACCAGGTGCTCTCTGGGACAAATATAAATAACGCACATCACGACATGCAGCATAACTGTTATATATATCTGGTGTAACTACAGTGAAGGCGCCTCGTTACTGATGGTATGTGTCCCAAGTGAATTAAGAGTGTCGGATGCCTTTCGCCTCACAGTTTCTCTTATCTCCCCTCCCTCCCTCATTACACCGGTCCCCCACCTTCCTCCATCATGCGTTCTCGCCTCCTCTTACACCATGCCCTGTCTCCTCTTCCTTTCACCGTGACACCTCTACTTCATATTCCTCATCCACCTCTCTGCCCTACACACTGAATCCAAGCACAGGTGAGCAGTGGTAGCCGCTGCCACAAGGCACTCAGCTACCTCAATTGAACCGAATGTATAAAACCTCGTTGAGTGAGATATTTAAAGTGGGGAGATGAGAGGAGAACAGTTTCGATTAGAGACTACCCAAGTTTCACATGGGTTAGACACACGGTCCTGTCACGCCCCCCACCGTACCGATTCCAGTATAGAACCACTGACCGGGTCACGGAATGACGAAGACTCCCATTATGACGCCTTTTCCTTACAACGAATACACATACATAAATACCTTCCTCGCCACAACTCCACACAGTAGAGGGAAGAAGGGTGCGAGGTGTCAGTCAATATCTTGAGGGACACGAGTGGTCTCACTCAATAACTTCGCTGCCACCACAACATTTGTTTTCAATTCTACACCCCCGGCGCCCTCTTCACCTCTCTTCCTGTCATCCTCACGCAAGTGGCACTCTGTCATCATCAGGCCTGTGGATCCTCTCACCTTCACACCTCCTTGGCGCTCTGAACATTGCCGTCTCTCACCATTTCAAGACACTGAACAGTGCCGTTTATTTCACCTCCCGTCTCAGGGCTCCGAGGAGCAATACAATAGACACTTGCTACACGACTAACTTTCATTCCAAAAAATACTCCTCTTCTAGCGAATTTACATTTCTGATCGATCTTCCCATACACGGATCCACATACAGGTATGACACTAGAATATTCAAAATTGAGAACGAGCCAGGAGCTATGAATCGAACCCCCTTCCCCCTCCCTATATACAAGTAGGCGAGTGTATATGATCCAGATTTTCATGTTTTCGAAATTTTCCATTTATGATATTAAAGATTTTTTTACACAGAATTAATTAAGACCTTGTTTTCCTGTAAACTAGAAACTGTAACATCATTAATTCACATAACTAAAGGATCATTACGGTATATATCATTTAAATTAATTTTAGTGTATCTTTCTGTTTGAATTTCAATGACATTTTAGAGTAATATTTTTTATTCATATTCTTACTAAGTTAGACATCATGCCTTTAACACCATGGCCACAAATAAGTACAATTTTTTGATGAGAATTAAGAGGCGTGGCCAAGAGCTATAACTCGACTCTACTTATTCGACTAGGCGCGTACTCACAAAAAGTGAATCATTAGCAGACTCTGCCATCTATTAAAGGCAGCATGCACCTCAGTCAAAAAGAAAAAAACTTTGGTCACAAATTCTGCAAAGCGAGATTCTGAATGCCGGCCAGTCACTGTATGTCGCCAGCAGAAGCAGCATTAGTACTAACACCAATATAACCAAAACATTAGCAAAAGCAGCAGCAGATGAAGCAACAGCAGCAGCAGCAGATGAAGCAACAGCAGCAGCAGCAGCCTCGTCACCACCACCGGCAATAGCAGCATCACCAAAAGAACCCCAGCAGCAGCAGCAGCATTAATTGCTTGCTTCCACCCATCACCACACATCTAAAAATATACAAAAACTACATGCAACACAAAACTTTTTATCCTAGTTGATGATGAAAGGGCACAAGTTACCTTGATAACGGAGCTGACAACCGATCTGGCCAGTAACTTACGGAATATCCCTGACGGCAGGATGGAAACATCTGGCGTTACGTAGCCAGGGAGATGCCTTACCCTCAGCATCCGCCTACCCCTCATCTCCAGTTTTTATCTCTCCACTTTCCCTGCCCACAACTCCGCTTATCACAGCCATTACTGTTACCTACACCTACTCGTCCTCTCTCATATCTTCCTTCTTATTATGTTCCACCTCCTCCCCCCTCATCTTTCACCTCTTCTCTCTAATTTATCATCTTTCCTTTATCTCATCTTTCTTCCCCCCTCATCTTTCACCTCCTCCTCATCCTCTCTCTCCTCCTCCTCCGCCCCACCTCTCGTACCTAACATCCGGAGCCACATACGAGCATTTTACACAGGTTTTTGTAAGATTTATCTCCTCCCAGGAGCATGTGTTGGGAGGCTGCAATATGCCGCGGACGGCCGCTCGTAATTAACGCAAACCCGGATGAGCACTCCCACGGCGCTCAAAGGACGTCAGACTCAAAACAATTTTCGAATTCTCAAAACTACTTGTCCAAAACACACAGACACACAGACACACACACGCACACACACATTTGTAGCAATACACACACACACACACACACCGGTGGCCTAGTGGGTAAAGCTCTCGCTTCACGCACGGAGGGGCCGGGTTCAATTCCGGTGGGCAGAAACATTTCGAAGTGTTTCTTACACACACACATACATACAACAGGCCTAGTGTCTAAGTGACAGTGCCTAGGACAAAATGGTAACTAACTAACATACGTATCTTATACATGGACACGCATGTTACATACGGTGACGCAGCTTATATACGGACATGCATGTTATATACGGAAACGTTTCTTATATATAATACTGTCAGAATTAAGACATACGAGTTATGAAGATTAAAAAACACTGAAGGTGCTCTCCTGTAAACACAGGAGAAGAAATAACCAAATATATGTTTCTAGCAAAAGGCACAGGTTGTAGAAGGGTTTTATCGAGACGTTTCGTTCTGTGTAGACTGTCAATTTTTCACTTGATACAGCTCTGCACAGAGCGAAACGTTGTCCAAACAAAAGCTCGTTTCCGCATGACGTGTGTTTGCCATTGTCGGCAGTACGCTCTTTGCATCCTAAATATTCATTTACGCAAGATTATACTAGAGGCGACGGCTTTCCTGGTGTCAACAAAAGAAAGGAAGAGAGAGGCTTAACCTCACACTACGTAAGAAGCAACGCAGATGACGTATCACCTCTACGCAAGAAGCAACGTAGATGACGCATTACCTCTACGTAAGAAGCAACGTAGATGACGTATTACCTCTACGTAAGAAGCAACATAGATAACGTAATACCTCTACGTAAGAAGCAACGCAGATGACGCTTTACCTCTACGTAAGAAGCAACGTAGATGACGTATTACCTCTACGTAAGAAGCAACGCAGTATCACCTCTACGCAAGAAGCAACGTAGATGACGTATTACCTCTACGTAAGAAGCAACGCAGATGACGTATCACCTCTACGCAAGAAGCAACGTAGATGACGTATTACCTCTACGTAAGAAGCAACGCAGTATCACCTCTACGCAAGAAGCAACGTAGATGACGTATTACCTCTACGTAAGAAGCAACGCAGATAACGTATCACCTCTACGTAAGAAGCAACGTAGATGGGATAGCAGAGAATAATTATTCTCAGTGGTAAATAGCCGGAACGAAACCAAATTACAAACTTCATGTGTGTGTGTGTGTGTGTGTGTATGTGTGAGGAGAGAGAGAGAGAGAGAGAGAGAGAGAGAGAGAGAGAGAGGGGAGAGAGAGAGAGAGGAGAGAGGAGAGAGAGAGAGAGAGAGAGAGAGAGAGAGAGAAGAGAGAGAGAGAGAGAGAGAGAGAGAGAGAGAGAGAGAGGGAGAGGAGAGGGAGAGAGAGAGAGCGCACTGGCAATTTGAAAATCTCGTGTAACACATATATTACTGAAGACGGACCACCACCAGGCCGAAGCTCTCTATCCCTGGAACTGCATAAAACATCACACCCAAACTCTTCCCTCCCTCCCCCACTCCCCCCAAAAAAAAAATTAATAAAAGGAGATGAGAGTGAAAAATCGATTTCCGGTGGCCAGGACCTGGAGCGACATTTTTCATTTAAACGAGAGTTTTATTTTTTCCAATTTTAGTCCCAGATGACATTCTTGCCAGCCTCTCTGATGAAGCATCGCTAAGAGCATTTCACAGCTGGAGTATGCGAGGCACTCAGGTTTGATCCGAGGATAAAAAAGGATCAAGAGTCCTTCACCGGTATCATGGAGGGACATTCACTTTATATTCACAAAGTTCATTAATGAGAACGTGCACACGGGAGTGTGTGACCGTTTTATTCAACAGGTAAGTAGGTAGCGTGTGTGTTTCCGCGATGAGCGGAAGGAGGTTAGAGCCTTCACCACTCCCTGTACTAACTCGTACAGGTTTAGAGCTACACATATTAAATTATCTGGTCAACACATTTTTCTGGCATTTATCTGGCTACCTGATGGTGCGCTAATGCTGGGATGATGGTGCCAGGGGTGATCTGAGAGTGCCAGGGGTGATGTGAGTGCCAGTAGTGATGTGAGGGTGCCAAGGGTGATGTGAGTGCCAGGAGTGATATGAGAGTGCCAGGGGTGATGTGAGAGTGCCAGGGGTGATGTGAGGGTGCCAGGGGTGATGTGAGGGTGCCAGGGGTGATATGAGAGTGCCAGGGGTGATGTGAGGGTGCCAGGAGTGATGCGAGGGTGCCAGGGGAGATGTGAGGGTACCAGGGGTGATGTGAGTGTGCCAGGGGTGATGTGAGGGTGACAGGGTGATGTGAGGATGCCATGGGTGATGTGAGGGTGCCAGGGGTGATGTGAGGGTGCCAGGGGTGATGTGAGGATGCCAGGGGTGATGTGAGGTGCCAGGGGTGATGTGAGGGTGCCAGGGGTGATGTGAGGAGTGCCAAGGTAATCTCTTGTACCCTCCATCAAGGTAGTCCCTCCACTCCCCTAACCCTACATCAAGCCACTGGAAAGATGGTAATTAAAAGGACTAATTAAGAAGGAGCAACAGTCTTGTGTCATCAGTACACTTGTTCTGACGTTGACATTTAATTGATATTCCACGACTGCGTCAGTGCGTCATCCAGTGCGTCACAGCTGCGTTACTGTAGTGAAGTGCGAGGCGTCCAGTCCGACAAGATAACGCATCAGAAAATGGCAGTAAACACCAGTCAATGGTAACAATCACTCCCGCGTGGAGACGATGGAACGTAAACAGTGTCCTGCATATTTCCTGAGCGAGGGGGCGGGAAAGGATCGCAAGCAGCAGGTGCAGGGAGGAAAGCAGCAGGTGCAGGGAGATATGCAGGCCTAAAACGAGAGAGAAGGGGAAGGGGAAAGGGGGGAAGGAGGAATAAGACGGAGACAAGGAGACATAATGAAGCAACGTGTTCGCATCTCCCAAAGTCGAGTCACGTCGGTACAGTCAGGGGTCAGGGGATCGGGGGGTCAGGGGATCGGGGGTCAGGGGATCGGGGGTTCAGGGGATCGGGGGTCAGGGGAGCAACACCCAACGCTGTGCACTAACACCCCCAAACTCCAAGACTACAGAGTCTCAAGTCTGCAGCAGAAGTCCCAAGACTTGAAGGACGACCAGCAGTACTATGAGACCCACGTTGTATATGTTTCCTTGTATTGTTTATGCGACCGAATTTGCTAATTATGTCAAGAACTCATTGATGGATGAATAAGATGAATGTGCAACACTTGGGTATCTATATTGCGCAGACGTTTCGCCAACCAGTGGCTTTAGTGTGTGTGTGTGTGTGTGTGTGTGTGTGTGTGTGTGTGTGAGAGAGAGTGCGCGCGTGCGTGCCACGCCCAGTCTTAGCTCTCTCTCTATCGTTTATGGTCGACGATGGTGATAATGGCGTGGCCCTCCGCCCCCAGATCAACGTAAATCATCAGAATGGTGCATCCATTTCACCCTTGATGTACCTTGTCTCTAGCGATGTACAAATAACGCCTCGCACACAGCCCAGCATTGACCATAAAAAAATCCTCATCACCCTCCCTTAACCAAGAGCTGGAACTCAACCCCTGCAAAACACAGATAGATGAATACACTCACACACACACTTTCCTTTTATTTTTTTTTTTTATTACGATTAGCACAGATATACATATACAGACCACGACCAGTGAAGAGGAGGAACCAGGAGCTGTGAATAAACCCCAGCAACCACAAATAAGAGAGTACAAATAGGTGAGTACACACACACACAGCCCAGAAACTGTGTAATTAGGCATGTAATGAGTGAGTTTCTTCTCTACGTGTGATAAATTATGTAAAGCCTCATTAGCGTTCACATTGTTTTTATTAAGGGATTGTCTTCGTAGAGGAGCGAGTCCCTACCAGTGTGCTTCTGTTTATATTGAAGAATCGTGCTCCAGCTCTTGGTCCCAGCCCCTTAACAAGTAATAGACCAGCGTGATGTCTCCGGAATTCGCGTGACTACAAGAGTTAGCCAATTTGTGATAACTTTTAAGGAGAGATCAGGGATTCGAACTTTGGTAACGAGAAAACAAGAGAAGCCAGACGTGGCAAGGCTCAACAGAGGGACGCAGAGGAGGGTTAGTTATCGCTGTGTGAGGAAAGACTGGAGATCCCTGTATTTGGAGGATGAGGGTGCGGGTGCTGAGGAGAGGTTGTGGATGAAGGGTGAGAGTGAGGACTAGAGAGAAGACAGAGGTGCGAGTATTGATAAATAATGATAGGATGAGAGTGAACATGGTGATAAAGATAGAATAAAAGCAGAGGAAGATGTAGCGAGGATACGAGAATGGAAGTGAAGATGCGGTGAAGATGAGAGGATGGTAGTAAAGTTGGAGGTTGAGGAAGGATG
The DNA here is from genome assembly GCA_009830355.1 of Cherax destructor. Lineage (NCBI taxonomy): Eukaryota > Metazoa > Arthropoda > Malacostraca > Decapoda > Parastacidae > Cherax > Cherax destructor. The sequence continues at coordinate 437,034 of WNWK01000272.1, forward strand.
CCACGAAGTTTATTATTCTTGCAAAATAAAGAAGAGGAAGGAGTGCAGTGAAGATATTGTTGAGAAGAAGGGAGAGAAGTTGATGGGAAGTGTGAGAGAAGATTGTCAGGAGAAGGGGGAAGTGTGAAAGAGAAGGTGAGTGACGGCAGGAGAAGGGTGAGAGGGAGGTGAGTGAAGGGGTGGGTGAGAGAAGAAGCGAGTGGAGGAAGGTTAGTGAAATTCCTGGACAAAGTAACTATCATCCAGGTTAAACCTCGGAAGGAAGAATGGAGAGCAAATAAGAAAAGTGAAAATAAGAAAAGAAGAGCAAGAAAGAAGAGGACGGAGTGAGGGAGAGCAAGGAGAGAGGGAGGGAATGGCATATTAAGTGAAACACAAGTGGCATCTACCGTAGAATTTCCAGCCTTCGCAACAGAATAACTCTTCCCAAGTTTTAACACAAACAAAAAGCAAAACTTTTATATTTTACAAGTTATAGCAGTACAAAAAATGCTTTCCAAGCAGGAAAACCCAATATTCACCTTAGATAATATCAAGATCAGTGTGACTAGTCCATCGCCAAACTTTTTATTATTATTATTATTATTATTATTATTATATTCTCGGAGAAGCACTGAACCTTAGGGGTTATAGAGTGCGTGCTGGGTAACCAGGTCTGGTTCATGGAAGGTAAGTGGCAACTCTCAAATTCTTAAGACTCAAGACCCCTTCAACAGCAACAAGACACTCCCCTACCCCAGAAGGCAGCACACACACCTAGAGAACTTCCCATCACTGCACGTTTCCTCCCCTAGAATAACACTGGGTTCACAAATGTAGAGAGGTCTCCTGTCTGTTTACAGGACGGAGTATCTAGTCTCCACTGTTCCTTGCGCTGAATAACCCATACGAACATAGAGCTTCACAAAGGTAACGGGATAAAAATATAGTCGGAGATTCAATAAATTCTGCTATATACGTACGAAAATCGAGCACCTGAATGTTGTCATTGTTGCCTGGCCATTTCCGGCAGCTTCGAGGAAGGCATCAATAATTCGGGGAAACCCGAAGCGAACAAGGCAGATCGGGGAAAGGTGATTTAATATTAAAACATTTGGCTAGGGGAGAAATGCAAAAGAAGAAAGAATCACATGTGTAGAGGAAATGTGTCACTGGAAACAGATGTGCATGAAGACACATGTAATTATGGCATTTATTAAATGTCCTAAATGTACGCTTAGTGTCTACCTGCACATCTTGTCTCCATCAGCATACGTTGCACCGCCCTGCTAACATAGTGCTATTGTTTTAAAGGATGTCCTTACAGTACTTTAAATGTTACAGCTGGGAACTTACACACATCTATACCCATACACCCTACTACACCCATCCGCTGACTCTCACTCACACCCACAAACACACACACAATCAACACTCACCCAACCAGTTGTAACTAATGTCGTGCCATCTCGACGTGTGGATGCACTCGGTGACCCACCAGTGACCTCACACTTCCATCACTGATAAAAGCGTTCTACCGACGAGCAGTACTACTGTTACTACTACTGTTACTCAGCCCACCGCTGCTAAGTTGACAAAGTATCCAGAGACGGTGTATGTGGGTGCGTGAGAATGGTCTTATACGTGATGGTGCCCTCGTGCGTAGTTATCCAGTTATGCCTCTCCATGATGAGTTAAATGTTTATCGGTAATAAGTAGACAGACTCATCATGATTACTGAGCTAATTCTTAATACATTTATTACTAATAGCTTTATTGGATAGAAACCCAAGCTGCAATTGGCGCATGGAGGCTCGAACCTCCATCACTCCATAAGCTGAATGACCCAGGCAGGACCAGCTCTTCACAATAATAATAATTTCTACCACCACTACTTACACCCTTGTTTCTCACTGAGGGATATTTTATGGCCTCGCATATCTCTCTCACTGGCCAGGAACAGTTTAAGTGTGTAGTACTGATCATGATATTCGTATCTATGAAATTCCTAAACAGTGGGAAAAGGAACTATACAATGGCTTCCAGACCTAGATTTTACTACTAACTTTTATAAAAGTTATTCTATGTTCATTATTGAGTCAAGTAAAGGTTCTGATTGGTTCTTCCTCCTCTGAAGAAATCTGAAGTTTTCTTTCTAACATCAGAGACATCAGCATGAAACAGCGTGATGACTCGTATAAAGAGAATGACGCAAGTTGAAAAAAACAACGTTATATTAAGACAATGTTTCGCTCTGTGTCACTTGATGTACATAGAGCAAAACGTTGTCCCAATGACAGCTTGTAACTTGTGTCTCTGTTTTCACATCTTCAGAGACACTCATCATATTAATGACAATATTCAACAAGGTAAACTGGGAGATTTTGGACTCTACTGTGTCACGTCTTTCCAAAGCTAAATGCAAAAAAAATCCAGAATAAATTCCGGCCACTGCAAAAGACTATAACTGCAATGAACCAATACTGCAACCCAACTTAGCTTTTTAAGAACATTAAAAGTTACATTACAAAATTTCAAAACAAGTCTAGCATGACAAACTAACTGAGGTACTCTCTAAATAAAACACAAGTGACAAGCCTTTCCTTGGGTAATTCTCCCCCTGTTAACTCCTGTTCTGCCACGTCTCCTCTTTCAGCTTCCTCCTCACACCTGGCCTCACCTTCCCCTTTCTCTGGTTATCCAACAGGGCTGGCACCTGAGCGTAGTTTGATCCTTAGCAACACCCCCAGCACCTGTGTCGCCTGACTGCTGTCTCCCAGGTGACTGCTCCAACTGTGAGTTACATCTGTCTGCCTCTCCTACTCCCAAGTTCCTCATTCACACACCGCCTCCACACTTAGCAACGTACCCTTCCCTATTCCACCTCCTTCATCTTCGTATTCCTCTTATACCTCGCTCTTCCTGCTTCTACCGTTCCTCTTCCTCCGGCTGCTGCTGCTCCTCCTCCCGCTCCTCTTCCCTCTGATGATGCTTTACCTCCCGCTCCTCCTGGGTCTCAGATGCTTGCTGCAGCTTTCATTATTTACCAGGGCTTTACTGTACGTGTTGGCTTGTTTTAGTGGCAGGTTTACTCAGCAGTGGTCCACTGGCTCAATTACGTGTGAGTGCCTCGCTGATGCTCGTCTCCACCTCTGGGTAGCATTACCACTCTTGATAAACTTACATGCTTAAGTAAACTCTAAAGCACATTCAAGTTAATAAAAGCTTTAGGCAAGCCTGTGTAATAGCGAGATGTTATAGTTTTATTCGTGGAGAGTAGTTAAACTAGTAGAAAGAGCCTTTACCAGCAAAAAGGCACCTCTTCCTTGAAGGGTAAGAGAGACCTTAAGAAGTGACTGTAACTTGCATATGTATTTCATGGTTCACTCTCATGTAGTTCACTGTCATGGAAAGCGTTCAACCCGTAAATCAGGAATAGCTCCAACTCCTTGGATCTAGAGCCCTTCAATAGCATCAAGGCACCTTTCTAAAAGGCATGTCTTTTATAAGTTTAACGTTAACATCCCTGTGAATTGTTTTGTGGTGTTTGGGTCTTGTTGTGGTCGTTAAGACGCGTTAATACGTTGAACAAGGTGCCCGGAAGCTTGCTTCCTTCCTCTGTAAAACGATCTTCGTATATGACAGAATATTTCTCATCAGTCGTCCAAGATGCAGCATCTTGTTCGTTATAATCCTTACTAGAGAAATATATAGAACGGCCGTGAAGCAAGTTCTTCACTCTGAGTTCACCACCACTTTGAAATTTGTTTGTTTGCTGGTAATAATGCGGACACTGCAACTTATTAGCTTTATACTGTGTGGGATGTTAGTAAGAGAAACTGAGGTAATAACATACCACAAATAACCAACATTTTGGAGGGTAAACTTCAGAAGTTTATGTCCATCCTGAAGCATAATAAATTTCATGTTTTTTTTATGTAGTTAATAGTATTATGAAAGACCCTGAGTGATGCTGCATCTCTGTATCTCTAGATCTCTGCGCAGGCTTTCCCAACTGCCATCGCCCCCAGCTAGGGTTAATTCCTAGTTACCCCCCAAAAATAATTCTCAGTAATTCCTTACACCAAAAGATTAATTCCTGTTATCAAATGCCTAATGCCATCTCATCGTGTATAATGAGAAATATTTTTAAGAGCAACAAGGAGGAAGGTAACTGTTGGAAGACACACTAGACATGTTACATGTCTTAATAACTGTTTAACATACACTCAGGCGTCAGGTCTCAGAGCTCACCTAACAATGGCGACACAATGTCTTGGCCCTCTCGACTAGAGGGGCAAAGTCATGTTCTTACGTTCCAGTTGCTGTTGCCACTCATAGTGTTGCTGCTTCTGTTGTGTTTACTAATGCTGCTATCACTGATGTTGCTGCTGCTTCTGTTGGTTTTACTAGTGCTGCTGTTACTGATAGTGTTTCTGTTGCTATGTTGCTGTTGCTGCTGACAATACTGCTGATGTTGCTATTCCTGCTGTGTCTCTGCTAATAATGCTACTGCTGTTTCTACTGCTGAATGCGTTTTTTAGCGTACTTTCAGAACCCAGACACACGATGAGCTTTCGTCTGACTACTTCCTATGTTTCTGTCTTACTACAGCTTATCTCCCTTATGCACTTCATCATTATTACTCTTCCCCGTCTATTCCCTTTTCCCGGACACATCATGGACCCATTCCTGTGAGGGGACGCGTGGAGGATGTAGACCTCTCTCTTTCACTCCCCACACCGCCACTCAAGCTGTCGTAGCTACTAAACCTACAATGAAATGCTTGACGATATTCTCACAGTCTTACTGAAGTCATCTCGGGTCAAGCCGGTAGATTTCATCACACATATTGTGAGGCAGATTTAGAAAGGGATACACAGAGAGCTTTACTTACCACAGCATATAGTATTAAGCTGTTTGACTCTGTGTAGAGCTTCACCATTATTAGATAAAACTTTACACAGAGCGAAACGTTATCACAATAATAGTTTGTTCGTCAATTTGCGTATGTCTTCAAACCAGTCAGTAATATGCCATTCCACCTCAAGTCGTCCACTCCTGATCGAGCCAATTCTGCTAAATAAATAAAAAAAATCTCTGCCTCCGTCACCGGCCTTAGAGTAGGAAGGAGTCACCGTGAGGGAGAGCCGCAACGATTGTTTCTTTTCTTTTTATTCTTCTTCTCTTTTCTTTCTTTCTTTTTATCTTCTTCCTCTTTTTCTTCTACTTCTTCTTCTTTAGGGACTATAACAGACGAGGTTATTAGCACCATCACTCGTCATGTTAGTTCCAGGAGTGTCTCTCAGAAAGACAGGAGACACTCCAGTTCTGTCTTCATACCAACGCTGCTACCGACGACTCTCTCTCTCTCTCTCTCTCTCTCTCTCTCTCTCTCTCTCTCTCTCTCTCTCTCTCTCTCAGGAAGACAATACTGGATATGACATCCGTCACGCCCACTTAATATCACAGTTAGCTTCCTAACGTCAACAATTCCGCCTCAGTAACTGTCTCACTAACTCAGCTCTCCCTCACACGTTTCAATAATACCCAGGTGCTGAATTATTATAATTTATCAGAGGAAGCGCTAAACCCGAAGCGTCACACAGTGACGCCCTCAACTAGCGCAGCCGGGCAGGAGTTATGAGTTGACTCCCGAAAGCACAATTAAATAGGCACGTATGTAGGAACATATGTACTTACATTCATACACATACGAACACAATAGGTGAACACGTAAACACACACACATAAAACACACAATATTAAGTTTTTTTTATATCCGATTTTCATGCTTCCATGAGATTATGAGAGAGAGAGATAGAGATAGAGAGAGAGAGAGAGAGAGAGAGAGAGAGAGAGAGAGAGAGAGAGAGAGAGAGAGGTAAAAAGATAAGAATGCATCACGTAGAATGGCTAACAAAGAGAGGAGATTTAAAACGGAAGGAATAAAGGGTGATGAAGGGGAGGAGGCAAAACGGGGGAAGGAAGGGGGAGGAAGACAAAAGCATATGAGAGAAAAATGAGAAGGGTGCGAAAGAGTAATTTGGAAGAGGACCACAAGAGAAAAAACATGCTGATGGGGAGGGGAAAGAGGAATGAGAAAGAGTGGAAGAGGGAGAGGGGATGAGACGTACAGAGAAAGGGAGAGGGAAGACGGAGGGAGGGAGAGAGGGAAGACGGAAGGAGAGAGAGAGAGAGAGGGAAGATGGAGGGAGGGAGAAAGAGAGGGAAGAGGGAAGAAGGAGAAAGAGTAGGGTATATGAGAGAACGAGAGAGGGTGAAAACATCAGGAGAGAAAAATAAACACTGAGAGAATTAGAAGAAAAACGATAGAAGAAAAATATATAGAGAATAATAAGAGGAGGATTATAGGAAGAAAAATGTAAAGAAGATGGTGGTGAAGGGGGAAGGAACACGGTGGATGGAAGCAAAATAATGATGGAGGTAGAAAAGAAATTACGGGGATTACATATAAAGGGACTGTGGATTAGTATTAGGAAGAGTTACACCTGTTGGGGAGTTACACCTGTTGGGGGAGTTACACCTGTTGGGAGTTACACCTGTTGGGGAGTTACACCTGTTGGGGAGTTACACCTGTTGGGGAGTTACACCTGTTGGGGAGTTACACCTGTTGGGGAGTTACACCTGTTGGGGAGTTACACCTAGGATATAAGAAACAATCATTTGTTATTAGAGGAAGGGAAGGATTGTTCCAATGCCTTGGACCAAGAGTTCTTCCTCATCTACCCGGAGTTGATTTCGGAGTCCCATACCAAGTCTCCCAATTGCTGGCCTGATCGACCAGGATGTTGTTGGCGCCAGCTGCACTAACGTATGCACCACAGCCCTACTGATCAGGAACTGATTTCAGAAATTTATCAAGTTACCTCTTAAAGACAATTAGAGGTTCGTTAGTAATTTCTCTTATGCACGAAAGGAGATTGATGAAAAGCCTCGGTCCCCTTAAACTTATTAAGTTCTCTCTCTGTGTACTTACTGCACCCATGTTTTTCCTTGAGGGTATTTTGCACTGTCTGCCGAAGCTCTTCATGTTATATGAAATGATTTCGGTATGCAGGTTGGGAAAAAATCCATCCACAATTTTCCAGGTATAGATTGCGATGTATCTTTCTCGCCTACGTTCCAAGGAGTGCAGCTGAAGAGACTTCAAACATTCCCAGTAGTTCAGCGAAAAGGAAGGAACCATGGAGTGTGATGTAATATTATATTTGGTACTAAGCATTTGGTGTGGGGAAGTTGCTTGTAGTTGTTTTGGTATTGGGGAATTCTTATGTAAAAGGTAATATCTATGTCATGATGTTTGTATACGCAGATTTCAATAAAATATAAAAAAAAAAAAGTTCAGATGCAGATGTTTCTACAGTGAAAGTTCTATGTACGTTTTCCAGCTCTGCAATTGCTCGTGTGAAGGAAGCCGTTAGTATACAACAATATTCCAGCCTAGAGAAAATAAGTGACTTAAAAAAAAAACTATCACTGAATCGGCATCTCTCATTTTGAATGTTCTGGTTATATGATTTTCCTTGCGGTTACGATAACATTGTTGTGATCTGAATGAGATCCACTGTCACTCTCAAGTCTCATATTGGACTTCTGCTCGACTGAAAGATTCGAGTTTCTCTTGTACACTGTTACAGCATTTAATTCATTAATTTTCCCAGAGTGGAGTAACTGAAATTTGTCCTGGATGAGCATCATACTGTTGTAAGTGACCCACTGGAGGAATTTTTTTTTATCAGCCTGAAGGTCGCTATGTCCTCGATGGACGCCACTCTCATACAAATTCTAGTAGCATCAAGGTAGCTTCCTCATAGTGCCGCCGTGAGGAACCACACCAGCTGCAAGATACAGCTGGTGTGGATGATGGGGTGGGTGAAGCAGCAGCCACCATGGAAGCCAGGTGGGAGAGAATGAGGCAACCGTTGCTGAGGAGGAAGAATGTGTTTTATGAACCGTGGTCACCCTCCTCCCCACTCACACTGGCGTGCACCATCACACCAGATGATGGTGTCCCTGGCTGGTTTTGTTATTAAACAAAACAGGGAACCCCACTGTGTGCTGCTACCCTACTCTATAAGAGCTACATAGTGGCAACAAAATTAGCTATGTTTCCCCGTCATATTCCATCACACACGAGGGGTTATATACACGCGGTAATAAAATGTGTCAGACTGAACAGGGAGATTTCAGCAAAGCGAACGAGAGTATCATCAAATATCCCAGTATGTGTTAAGAATGTATGGCACCTTCAAAGGTTCCTTCTCGAGGAGCTGCAGATACTAACACTTTTGATCTCTCATCACCGGGGATGGTGTCGGTGACAGGAAAACGAAAAGGGAAATGGAGCAACCCTACCTATTTCCCCGCCGTGAACGCCACCATGGGTGATAGGAGGGTTAACACTGTCATTTGTTTTTAATTATCATCATCTGATACACCGCATACGCGCCTCTCCCTTTGCGTGCGCCATTACCACATGATTTTTGTAAACATAACTGGGCACATAAGCAATATGCTGTATGATAGTTACACTGAACACTCGTAATACGGCGTTCTATTACGATGAAGGAACATTCGTGGAGTGAAGGTATGATAATTACATTGTGGGAACACGTGTATTGCTCTATCAAATTCTATATGGTAACTTCAGTGTGGGAACACCAGCAATGTTCTGCTGCCTTATTCCATACGATAGTAACATCGGGAAAATATGCATAATGTTCAAATACAATATTCAATAAGACAGCAATATTGTGAGAAAGCCAGGAGTACATTCTACATCAGAGTCACATGGTGGGAAGTAAAGCTAGCCATGTTTGCCTCTCAATATCCCACCACATCATGGGTTATTCCACAACACATCATGGGGTTACATGTCATCAGTCAGTCTGAGCATTAAAAGGTTACATTGTAGAATGGTTGCAGTAACTACCACAGTTGTCACCGCCTCTCAGGCTGACCTGCCACCCCACACACACACACACACAGCAGCGGACGCGTCTTACGCATCCCTGCTCCCATATGCCATCACGGGAGATGGTGATATAGGGGGTCTGGGAATGGCGAAGGTGACGGTCCATGGAAACGACGCACTCTGCTCGAAATGACCTTTTTTGAGTGAAGGATGGAAGGCAGAGACGATAAGGGCTATTTCACTCACTGTTGGACCATTTCTCACTGAGAAGAAAAATAGTTGATTTCAGTGGCAGGAGAGAGAGAGAGAGAGAGAGAGAGAGAGAGAGAGAGAGAGAGAGAGAGAGAGAGAGAGAGAGAGAGAGAGAGAGAGAGAGAGTGGGTGCTTCTTTTGTGAGTGTGTGTACTCACCTAATTGTGGTTGCAGGGGTCGAGACTTAGCTCCTGGCCCCGTATGTGTGTGCGTGTGTGTATTCACCTAGTTGTGGTTGCAGGGGTCGATTCATAGCTCCTGGCCCTATGTGTGTGTCTGATGAACGTAAAAATTAAAGATTCGACACTCACAGCAACTAAAAATAAAAATAAAAAGACTCACATAGGAGCTTCTGCGACATACAGCCACACAGAGGTCTTGAGGGCGTGCGTCAACATATAAGGTCAAGACTCATTACAAGAAAGACTGAGGTTATCGTCACCCACCTGCCAATACACACACAAAGAACTAGTACTGCAGAGGAGACAAGTCAGAGTAACAATAAACAAGTGAAAACAAGCATCAAAAGAGCCCATTAAATTTACGCAACATAACCTAACGTGAAGTGTACGAGGGAGTGGTGTACTGGGGGAGGTGAGGGAGTGGTGTACTGGGGAGGTGAGGGAGTGGTGTACTGGGGGAGGTGAGGGAGTGGTGTACTGGGGAGGTGAGGGAGTGGTGTACTGGGGGAGGTGAGGGAGTGGTGTACTGGGGGAGGTGAGGGAGTTGTGTACTGGGGGAGGTGAGGGAGTGGTGTGCTGGAGGAGGTGAGGGAGTGGTGTACTGGGGGAGGTGAGAGAGTGGTGTACTGGGGGAGGCGAGGAATGGTGTACTGGGGCCATCATCATTAATCAACGGTACTGGGTAAATCACCTGTGTAAGTGTTCACCAGTGTGCACTCACGCACGTACGTACGTGTGTGTGTTTGTATGTATGTGTGTGGAAGCTGAATATAATAAATTACTTTTGTCAGTAATTGTAATTGAACTTTTAGATTAAACAGTAATCGTGATTGACCGTTGTCTTATACCTGCTTAAATTACATCATAAAACTAGGGCATTTTAATGTGCTAATAACAAAATGACACAACTGTACATTTTGATGCAATGCTCATTGTCTGAGTCACGTCCAGTACTTGTACGTCCGAAGAGTCACAGTCTGGGCTCCTGTCCCTCACACGGAATCCAGACTTGTTGACGAATGGACACAGGTAAAGTTCGTCAGGAAACAGGACAAGTGTTTCCCGACGGGGGTCTTGGTCAGATGATGACCCGCCCCTGAAGCTTTTGCGTCATCTGACCGAGGCCTTCCGCTGGCTTACTGGTCCACCCCTTTAAAAATTATAGTCATAATTATAACCAATTATTTTTTTTAATGGACACACAGTTTCGTGACAAAAAACAAAGAGTAACGTGTACAAATTTTGTCAAAGGTTTGATTAGTGAAATTTTGAAATGATGTTAGATGTTAGATACCAAGTTTAGGTTAGAGAACAGGAAGGCACCGGTTATGAATTCACGAATGGACGATCGTTGATGGGACTCACGAACACGTCTGACTCAATAACGTCTTTGCATGAGTTATAAAATGACTGACCACAAACCATTTCTTGATAAATTTCACAATTTTGGGTAACTGGGATATCCTGTTGGAGAGTGTTATTTTATTACTGCATTCGCGTGGGAACGATAAACCCGCAGGGGCTAAGGCAGCGCCCACGGGAAATGGAAGACATTCACACTTCATTCAAGGAAATTGATCACAGGTCCAATTCCTTAAATCAAGAACCACTAACGAGTATCAAGGAGTGGCTTGGGGGGGGGTATATAATATAGTTGGTCCTCAAGTATTTCTGACAATGGTTTCTGGTGTTCCATGAGGGTAAAGGACAAGGAAGATTATTATTATTATTATTATTATTATTATTATTATTATTATTATTATTATTATCAAATCCTTAATACATATCCTCTACCTCTTTTAAAATTATATTTTTCACCATTGTATATGAGTGATGTTGCTTAACAACACAGCTTGATTCATCACTATTAATTATGTAATTGAAAGGGGAGGGCCAGCAGTGCAATATTATGTTGTACCAATGTTACATATTTACAAAGTTTTCTGTTAGTTCAGTTGGTTAATTTAGTGGACCAAACATTATGCAGATGTTCTTTCATCTGTCTGGCACTGAAAATGTAACTACTGTCATATTCTTCTACACTGTTCATGTACTTATATTTTCTTTTCAGACGACGGCCGTCTCCCACCGAGATAGGGTGACCCGACGAAGAAGACAGCACTTTCATTGTCGTTCTTTCTATCACTCTCTTGCCAAAACCGCGCCGACATCACAGTGCAGATGTGATGAAGCCTCCGGACCTCCGACCTCCAGGACTCAAGTCCGACTAACTTACATACACGTTCTTACATTTTAAATACAAAATATAAAGTAAAACGTTTGATTATCATTTCGAACATTTAAAAGTGAACTCAACATTAGTAAAATTTAAAGTAACAGAAGAAAATTTGATATAAAATATGAATTAACCGTAACGGTATTTTATTTTCCTGATCAAGCAACTGTAATTAAGAATCTGGAAGAGTAATAGTAATTATAACCGACTGTTAATCACGTAATTGTTCCAAGGCTGGAAACAGGCTTACAAGGGTTTTGCAAGACGCTGGTGTGAGTCCGAGTGTTGTCCTGACAGTGTACAACTGACGTTCGCAACACACATGCTCACTTCGTATTTACAACACTTGTCAACACACGCACCACTGGGGAGGGGGGGCACTATAGCATAAAACTCACCACAAAACACAACACCTGCCTAGAGAGTAGGAAACTCACATACAAGTAACACTTGTGGTGGTGAGTGTAGTGGCCGTAATACACTTACAAGTAACACTTGTGTTCGTGGGTGCAGTGGTTACAAGACACAAGTAACACTGGTGGTAGTGGTGGATGGTGGTGGTGGGTGTGTCAGTGGTAAGTACACACGACACACTTCCCCTTAACGTCACACACGACACACTTCCCCTTAACGTCACACACATCACACTTCCTCCTCCTCACATAACATCACTTACATAACATGCAATTTCTCGCATGCTTAGCGTTAATGAAGTCATATATTTAAAGTAAAGAGGAACGGAGAGGGGAATGGAGAGAGAGGAGAGCTAGAAGAGAATACGTACACAAGGGAACAAAGAAACATCTAGATAAATTAATAAAAACACAACATATAATTCACTATAGTTCAGATATAAAAAGAGGTCCAGGTGAACAGTTAGATAAGAGAACAATGTCATGTTCTTATCAGGAGAACTGATGGAGAACAGCTGAGAACAAAGTCATGCTTTTATCAGCAGTAAAGAGACAGAAAGAGAAAGAGAGAGAGAGAGAGAGAGAGAGAGAGAGAGAGAGAGAGAGAGAGAGATATTACCTCTGCATTCCAGTATCTAAGTGCAGGTAAGTGAGGTTAATTAATTATTAACCATTTAGTGGGCCATTAACCAAGTCATCAGCCTTAGAGTGCACGCGGATCAAGTGCTAATTAGCTCCGTTTAAACGAACTCAATGATGAAAACAAGTTTAACGAATTGCATGTAAATGAAGATTTACTGTTAATAAACTATTTAGATGTTTATTTGGTTGACAGACGCGTGTTACTGAGACACGAAACTCGCGAAGTGGAACAGGACGCCTCTCCATGAGATACCCATGAGTTAGGCGAGTGTGTCCGATGCGAAGAAGTGTGTTGTCTCCCAACCTCGGTATCGATGACAAGAAGAAGACCAGAAACCCAAACTTGGTTTGACAATGTTATTTGATATGAGTCATATCAGACCAACGTTGTTGCTAACGGTTGCGAAGGTGAGTAGAGATTACAGCAAAATAGTCAGAGAATGGAATACTTCTATATGAAACTGTTAGGTCATGTACTGCATATCGCGCAGCAGAGGCCTTTTAGTAGGCCTACATCACTGAGACGGAACTAGAAGCTTTCTAGTAGGCCCTCATCACTGAGATGGAAACCTACAAGCTTTCAAGTAGACCTACATCACTGAGCTGAAGGTAAGCGACATTACCTAGAGATACAGACTATGGTACTTTTTGGTTGTGCTCCAAGACTTACACTGAAGTCTACTGGACTTGATATGGTGGCCCAGAGAAGCCTGTGGGTTGGGGGTCTTGTTTTAAGACACCAGCAACACGTAAACACAACCACAACTTTCCCCACAATTGTTTTGACCACAGGATATGCAACTTAAAATATGGGACGTGGAATGTGGCAGAAAGAAAGAGCTGTAGGAGGGAGGATATGTGGGAGGAAGGGAGATGTGGAAAGTAGGGAGATGTGAGAGAAAACGAGATGTGGGAGAAAGGGAGATGTGGGAGAAAGGGAGATGTGGGAGAAAGGGAGATGTGGGAGGAAGGGAGATGTGAGAAAAAGCAAGATGTAGGAGGAAGCAAGATGTGGGAGGAAGGGAGTATATGTGGAAGGGAGGATATGTGGTAGGAAGGGAGTATATGTGGAAGGGAGTATATGTGGAAGGGAGGATATGTGGTAGGAAGGGAGGATATGTGGTAGGAAGGGAGTATATGTGGTAGGAAGAGAGGATATATGGTAGGAAGGGAGATGTGGGAGGAACGGAGAGTCGGAAAAATATTTGAGAATGAAGGTTAAGAGAATAGTTGACCCAGAAGAGGGAATCACTGTGCTGCAAACTGACCTTCACAAACACTATTTACACTAGCTGCTAGTTTGATACACCTACACTACTACACTGTTTACACCACCTGCTAGTCTGATACACTTACAATCACCAATTTTGGTGTGTCTTTCGCACCGAGCAAACTGAGGATTAAGCCTCCACCAATTCATATGCTGAGTGACCCCCCCACAAGGGTTTACCTCTTCACATAACTCGAATCAACTGAACATGACAAAATTACTAAATAATTTGACCACAAATATCAAATTATTTTTCATTTAAGACACAACAATCCAAGAAAGCAAATATTTGATAGATCCAAGTTAGTCTATCAGCTTAAAGTTCACGAGATCATCAGATTTAATGAAATCCGCTGGACGAGGCTAATGCCCTAACACATTATCAGGAGAGGAGCGTAAAAAGGTAGGAGGCGAGAGGTAAATTATAAGAGGTGTGAAGGGCAGATATAACAGGGAGATGTACGGAGGCTGGTCACGAAGAGGCTTACCTGGTAAAACACACACACACACACACACACACACAAATATAATGCAGTGTACCTTAACGCAATGTACAAATCCTGGAAATCCCTGGGGTTACACACTATAGGGCAAGGATGAGACAGACAATAAAACAGACAAGGAGGGCAAATGTAAATTGGGGAAAAGTTGGCAAAAAACGGTATGTGCCAACTTATTAAATAAATCAGTTAGTGTCTAAATAAGTCTAGGGAAAGAACCTGGTAGGTCACAGCAGGAAACACCTGACCTCTGAGTAGCTCACCAAGCTATAGAAAAGCTAAACAATGAAATGAAGGTTTCGATAGATATAACGATCATCCAGACATGAAAACGTTAAGTCACTTCCTTCGGTGGCTGGCTCTTCAGAGAAAGTGTGAGGTAAGGGGTTAAATTCCATGATAGCTTCAAATTCTCTTCTTGTAGAAAGAGTTAAAGCTCCCGTTCTCTGGTCACACTTTCGGAGTGATGCCTGGCGTTGCAGGTTCAAGGAGTGTACACGTCCAGTTCTACATAAAGCTGACTTCAACACACTCAGTGACTTCAACACACTCAGTGACTTCTGCGCACCACACTCATTTCGTATTCGAAAAAATATATAAATAGGTGAGAAATATTGGAGAAGCTAAGACGTTCCAGTGCCTCAACTTCCTTAAACCTTGAATGTGAAACATGGGATATAGTCAGCATAATATGCATATATATATGTGTGTGTGTGTGTGTGTGTGTGTGTGTGTGTGTGTGTGTGAGAGAGAGAGAGAGAGAGAGAGAGAGAGAGAGAGAGAGAGAGAGAGAGAGAGAGAGAGAGAGAGAGAGATAGAGAGAGAGAGAGAGAGAGAGAGACAGACAGACAGACAGACAGACAGACACAGACAGACACAGACAGACACAGACAGACACAGACAGACACAGACAGACACAGACAGACACAGACAGACAGACAGAGACAGACAGACAGACAGACAGAGACAGACAGACAGAGACAGACAGACAGACACAGACAGACACAGACAGACAGACAGACAGACAGACAGACAGAGACAGACAGACAGAGACAGACAGACAGAGACAGACAGACAGAGACAGACAGACAGACAGAGAGAGAGACAGAGACTGTGGAAGACATTCCCAGAAATTCCAGCAGTTTATTAAGGCAGGAGGTGTACCGCTATCATCACACACGTCATGATGGTGTTTACAAGAGGCGTCCACTAACACTCCCAGGCTAGGTAAAAACTTTCCCCTCAACGAACTAACAAATGTGTGACGCTAACGAGCGCTCAGTGTTGGGGTAGGGAGGCCGCTAAGACCCCCAGATCGCTATTCTCTCTCTACGGCCGAGGGAGAGGGGCCATTCCCTCTACAGTGCCAAGCCTACGGTAAATCCACCTGACCATATGGAGGGTCTCAGGTACTCTAGCCTCCCCTTCATGTGCTAGTGACGAGACGGAGTACTCGCACTCGAGCCAAGGAGCACATCTGGCTTTATTCGACCTCTTCTTTTACCTGACCCCTCTTACGGATATTGTACTTTGATACTCAAAAAATAGAAAGAAAATGTTTTACAATTTTTTTTTTTACCATTTCACACTTTTTTAAAAGTTGTGTTTTAATGCTGAAAGGTTTTTGATGTCAAGAATTGACGTTACCTTCTTGGCACCTTAGATCAAGGCTGATTACCTTCCATTTCCTCAGGTGGTGTACTGCCTTGAAGAGCTTGATGTTTCTCCGCGAATATAATTCACATTCTCACGGGTGCTGCAAGTTGCTGCTTCCAGAACAGAAGAAAAATATGTATATAAGTTTTCCCGGTGTACAGCCAATCTGTAGTACAAACTACCACTATCACCTATAGTACAAACTGCCACCTTATGTCTTCGATACCTTGATGCTACTCTCAAACTGCCTCCATGATGTGAGTCCTTTGACAATAGTTAATATTCTTTAGTATTTTCTAGCAAACATTTAGATGGCCAACTTCTTATTCTTCTCGCCTATTCACTATAAAAAAAATCCTATTCGTTTCTCTCTCTACTTATTTCGCCTTTCGTCATTCCTTCACCATATATTCCTTCCATTTTGTTACTTAAACATAATCATTCTTCCTGCTTTATTGCTTCACCTGTTAGATCCCTTTCTGTCCCTCACTACTTTTATCTTCACACATTCATTGTCCAACCCATCTGCTACTTCACCTTCCAAGAGATATTCCATTTGTTGCGTTGTCTTCCTCGACTCGTTTACACATTACTGGATCCCACTCAACAAATTATTAATTATTCCCTTCCAGACTCAATTTGTGTTTGTGACGCTCCTGGGTTCTATTCCACATTATATTGCCACTTTAAAATAATCTCTTGCATGTTTTTTTAACATTTTCATCTCAGTCCACAATACACATACTAGGCTTTTTTTTTTTTTACCCTCCCAAGGTCTATTCCATAAAAAATTACTGTTCTGGACTTGTTGTGTTGGTTCAGCTTTGCAATCGTGAGCATCTTTTACGTTTTAAAAGCTCGCCACTTTGCTGTGACTTGTCAAGACTTGACGCCCCTTCTTTTTGTTGTGTCAACCTATTGTTGTTGCTCTCCTGCCAAGAAAACATCCTCTTCCTTAGCCTCCACAGTCAGTCACGTGGACATCTTCACTTTTAACCTGAGACACAAAAGAAGCTCCTTAATGACGTGCTCGGGAAATCTCTCATGATCTCAAGTTCCTGATTAATATCTTGCGACTGGATGGATCGCGAGAGCGACCTGCATGCAGAGCGCTCACTACCAGCGTCTTCGTTGCCGTCTCGAGTGCAGTTCACTAATTTCCAAATTTCGACATTAATCTAACAATGTCCTTGCGTTGTCACACTTCCCCGAATAGAACAGCTTTATTATAGACCCCAAACTAACGAATTATCATACAGCAGACCCATTTTCCCTCACTGATATCCCGTTATCGTAGCCAGCACATAGATTCACATTATCATAGATCTCCCACAAGTTATAATCAGAATATAGCCATCTTGCTTGCAACAGATGAAGCATAAATTGTAGAAATATATCCAGATATACTCCTGTTAACACTTTTGATCTAGTTCCTAGTCCTTTTGTACATCCATATGCTCCTGGCTACCCTCCACAGTATGGATACAAGGTGCACAAACTAGCAACTTCAGCGGCAAAATCTTACATACAAGCACACACAAACATACTCTCTTCCTTCACAACCCCAACTTAAAACATACCTTCCAACTCATACTCTTCACGCTGTCATACCCTGCCCTCTTCTTATGATTATAACTCTTCCCCTCATCATCAAAGTCTCCCACATACTCTCTCCCCCACCTAACATAGCTCTCCTACACACTCTACTCCCCTACCCAGGGCTTACGTAGTAATTCCACTATGTTCATTAACAAAACACAAAATTAATCATGTTCCTCTTCACATTACGCCATCAAAATATTCCCTCTTGAATCCACTGAATACAGGAGTAAATTCAAACACAATATCGTATATACAATGAGGCTTACTTTTACAATGTAAACACGACATTGTACGTACAATACACTTAATATTTACAATGCAAACAACAGTGTACAATACAGTTCATGTTTACAATGCAAACACTATCATGTGTACACTAAGGCTAACATGCATAATTCAAACAATATCCTGTGTGCTGTAATGCCATATACTGCACACCTAATGCGCAAAATAGGGCTGGCATGTACGACACAGCTGACACGCACAACACAGCTGACACATACAATGCAAGAACAATATTTTGTGCTGTAACTGTATGGCACAGCTGACAACAATATGGCTAACATGTGCAACAATTTATTTCACGATTGATGCAGTCAAATAAATCGGCTCATACATTCTACAACAAACGCTTTCAGCTACTGTTGTTGACTCAGAATAAATCACTACACCAATAACTTCTATTGTATTGACTTACATAATACAGGGTGAAGATACAAATCAACTGAAATATACCACACATCAATACTACACAACATGTTGTGATTGACGAGGGGTAAGGAGAGTGTGGGGAGGGTAAGGAGAGTTTAGGGAGGGTGAGGAGAGTGTAGGGAGGGTAAGGAGAGTGTAGGGAGGGTAAGGAGTATGTAGGGAGGGTGAGGAGAGTGTAGGGAGGGTAAGGAGTATGTAGGGAGGGTGAGGAGAGTATAGGAAGGGACAAAAGAGCGTAGGGAGAGTAAGGAGGGTGTAGGGTGAGGAGAGTGTAGGGAGGGTGAGGAGAGTGTAGGGAGGGTGAGGAGAGTGTAGGGAGGGTGAGGAGAGTGTAGGGAGGGTGAGGAGAGTGTAGGGAGGGTGAGGAGAGTGTAGGGAGGGTGAGGAGAGTGTAGGGAGGGTGAGGAGAGTGTAGGGAGGGTGAGGAGAGTGAAAGGGGATGATGAAGGGTGCCAGAACTTGTACTAGATATCATAAGTAAGTTCCCATAACTTCTCCTGGGATGTTATTTTAATCATCCGCCATGACTCCTCGTGGATGTTAAGAAACGTTAATCAACATGCAATTATTCCTGCACGACCTGGAACTACGAGTGTCTGCTGCGGGTTAAATTAACAAGGTTTGCGGGATGACTTAGCAAGTGAACACTAACCAAAACCTTAAATTTAACCTATGGAAACCCTATGACATACCTTTGATATACCTTTGGTGGGTTTCGAGTTTTTTCATGCTCGCGCATCCCGGCTCTGGGTCAGGTTAATCTGGTCAAACAGGCTGTTGCTGCTGGCGGACCATCACAACCTGCCTGATCCGTCACTTGGCTGGGAAAATTGTCGAATTTTCTCTTAAAGTCTTTTACGCTTCTTCCGGCAGTATTTCTGATACCTTCTCGTATGATGGCAAAAAAAAATTGGGACCATGAATGGTGATACAATGTTCTCTTATTGCGGCCACGGCGCCCCTCTCTTCTACCGAGTTAATTTTACACATTCTCCCGTATCTCTCACCCCAGGATGCTTTATATATATATATATATATATATATATATATATATATATCAATGAAAGTGAGGTGACAGTAACGCTAAATAAATGTTTTTATGTAAATAAGCAGAACCATATAAATTTAAAGGCTATGAGAGCGATGGTGGAGTTGGACTATTAATTACGCGAACATATGGGTGACGGTGGTGGTGACAGTGGTGGTAGTGGTGGTAGCAGTGGTGGTAGGTGGTAGTGAGGACAACCAACACTACCAAACCGTGATGTGGCTAACTGGACACAACAAAGTTATGACACACTTCATTAAAAACACTGTGATGGTGTGATTGTGTGTGAGAGCAGCGGTAATATGAGCGTGTACGTCAGAGGCATCACAGCAGACACTGCGGTAATATTATTAGTGACTCTCATTAGGTACTTTTACACCTGTGTGATGTTATGCAAATTAGGAGGATGTGACAGTTACTGTTACTGATCACACCAGCTGATCGTTACACCAACTGATTGTTACACCAGCTGATTATTACATCAGCTGATTACACCAGCTTACTATTACACCAGCTGACTGTTATTACACAAATGAAGGCGATTATTACACCAGCCAAATGTGATTACAATAAGCGGTGGTGTCAACCTGGGCTGGAAGACTGGTGGTGGGGAGGGAGGACAGTTATGTTGGTCACAGTTATGTATTGTACTGAAGGCTCCTGATCAAAGACACTCGAGCTATCCTTCCCTCGGATCAAACCCTCATAACCCGCCACCCAAGGCGCTGTGTGATCCCTACGGGTTAATCCCTTCTAAACGTGCGTTCGTAATCTCAAGAGCCAGGTGGGAGTCACGTGTGGTATTATACATTTTTGTTGCCCCTGATATTAATTAGCAGGGTGAACAGGTAGCAGAGGGCGAGATGCTGCGGGTCTGCTGGAGCCTGGTAACCATGGCAACATCCTGTTGCCTCGCTGGCTCCAACTCACAGATGATTTGGTTCGGCTTAATGACCCTTTTACTTGGCTATGGCTTTTCGCCTCTCTCCTCCATGCCCTCTTTCACGTCATTTTTTTTCTTAGTCCTCTTCGTTTTCGTGACATTATCACGCCACTGTCATTTATTTTTCCCTTATATTTTTTTCCCTTATCTTCCCTATGAGGATAGACTGAGGCCCTGAATCTGTACTCTCTAGAAAGGCATAAATTAGGGGGGATATGATTGAGGTGTATAAATGGAAAACAGCAATAAATAAAGGGGATGTAAATAGCGTGATGAAAATCTCCAGACAAGACAGGACTCGCAGCAATGGTTTCAAGTTGGAAAAGTTCAGATTCAGGAAGGATATAGGAAAGCACTGGTTTGGTAATAGAGTTGTGGATGAGTGGAACAAACTCCCGAGTACCGTCATAGATGCTAAGACGTTGTGTAGTTTTAAAAATAGGTTAGATAAATACATGAGTGGGTGTGGGTGGGTGTGAGTTGGACCTGACTAGCTTGTGTTACTAGGTCTTACGCCGTGCTCCTTCCTTATGTGGAAGTGACTTAACTACCTGGAGTTTACCTGGAGAGGGTAAACTCCAGGTAGTCAGGTCTAAGCAGGGGAGTGGTGGACTTGCCTCGCATGGGTCAGTAGGCCTGCTGCAGTGCTCCTTTTTTCTTATGTTCTTTTCGCCCTATTCTTTCATCTTAATATGGGCACTCTCAGCGTGAAGTTGCCATCATCACCTTCTTCTTGTAGGTTCGCCGGTATGTCCGGCCCGGGTCTTCTCCAAGTGGTGACCCGGCCTTGGCCCCCTCGGTAGAGGGTGTCAATCATCATCATCTTTCTTCATTCTTCTTTCTTGGGGCCCCCCGGGTGGGGAGCGACGTCTTCTTCTTTCTTCTTTCTTGGGGCCCCCCGGTTGGGGGGCGACTTCTTCTTCTCTCTTGCTGTGGGGATTGTCTTCTGGCATCGCATCTTCATCAGCAGTCGTCCTCCATCATCACCGTGCTCTTTACACAGGGCTGCTCACATGGGAAGACGATGTCACAAGTTTTAAGACGCTAAGAGGATAAACTTAAATAAAATCGTCAGCAGTGTGGCAGGAGATTCAACTTTATAGTGCTCAGCTTAATTCCACAGGCTAAAAACACACACATACATAACAAGGAAACGTACACAGAAAAACACACAAAGGCTCATTGACGCACACTCTCAGACATTCAACTCACACACACAAACGCAAGCTCTGACACACATAAAATATCCAAGTACACACATGAATGTACGCAAGCAAGAAAGAGCTCGCTTAAGGTACACAAACACAATAATATCAGAGGCATGTCGTACACCATCTGCGAACGTGAAGAAAAATGACAACTGTAAGAGAACACAGTCATCACAGAACTCCTGTTTAACTAAACACACAATGAAGCCAAAGTTTCGCCTGCACAGCAGTCTCCATCAGTCGATGCTGACTGTATTACTGTATTCTATGGTAATAATACCTGTATTTGACTAATGAAGCCTGCTGAGGAGGCGAAACGTTTCGCCAATAAAGATACCCACACAAGTGTTGTACACGTGTTACTCCTCAACTGGTCACTACCAAGAGCGGAGACTGAAGCTAAGAAAATATAAGCCTACACACTCTGCAGCTCATGTCCTTCGTGGGGCGGAGACCAGGAGACCAGAAGACAGGAGACCAGTAGAACAGGAGACGACGTGATCTGCACATAGAAAATATGCCTGAGGTCACCTGGGTGACCTGGAGTGACCCTCTTTCTTTTATCAAAGATGTAAAGACACATTTCTAGACTAGATTTGCACACTGATTACAACTCTCTTCTCGGTTATCTACTAGCTCGTCTTGTTATCAAAATATAACTGCTATTAATTTCAGCACAATTCAAGAACTCACACATTAGGTTAGTCAACGTTACAACTTCATTAATTTTTCAGATAATTTCCCTAATTAGACATGTCATACAATTGCCTAATTATACATGCTATACCATTTCTAAAAGTATTCGGTACAGACTTAAGAAAATATTTAAGTACAATTTAATCGCGATGAGAGTTAGCAATTTCCGTTTGTAAATTTTGTTTGGACTGTCGAGGTCCAGCATCCCCCGGGAGTCTGCCAACATAGTTTCGTTCCATAAACATTGGTAGTGATTTACCATTGCATGTCTAGATGGAACCATTGCCCAGATCAGGGAACAAACCAAATGCGAATGTTAAAAAAAAGGTATTTTCAAGGACATGCGACAGCATTTATGGATACGCATTGAGCATTTTCTGGATTCCGTCTCTGTATACTGGAGACTGCTGGTCGCTCGAGACGTTTCCACAGATCCACCTCAAAGCCTTGTAAGACACTGGGGCTTTCTTCCCGCAGAACCTCCCTGACCTGGGACTTCAATTTCGCGGCACTAAAGTTTGCAAATTTCTCAACAAGGTATTGAAACCCTCTCGAATTCGTCTTACCCATCACTTTCGCGAAAATTTTCCGAATTTCCATCGTGATTGTGCCCTGTTATTTAGTGCGAACGAGCCGCATACGTAATAGAATTTTCCACATTCGAGGCGTGATTACCTATAATCACGTGGAAAAAAATATGCAAAAAGTATTTTACAAATAAACAAATACAAACAAAACACCACATCAATTATCAGCACACACCTCTTCTTAATTCATTAATTCTCATTATCTCCGAGGTGATTCCTGATACTTTTTTCTCTATCACGTTCGGTTATTGTGACGAGACCGGCCAAGCACCCGAACACAAGCACACAACCATTAGTATGACATTTTTGGGAAATGCTAAACCTGTAGGAGTCATACAGAGCCTGGGGGAAATGGTAGGCATTCCAACTCGATTCAAAGAACTGGAGCACAGGTCCAAATCCTTAGATGAAGAATTGGACATGCACACAAACACGCATATTTATGCACGTACACAAACAAGTGCAGAGGTACACAAACAGGCACACGTACACGCGAGCTAGCGGCAGACAAGTGAAAATAGGACCCAATATTTCCGGACGCACATTTTAGCTTGCGGCTCCCTCATTAAGTCTCAAGGACCCTCACACCTCACCTAGCAATTACCACCATACTTCAGTATGCCACACCCACCAGTTACCCCCACCTGGCCACACCCAACAGTGCCACCCTCAGCCATACCATTCATTCTACTCTACCCCGGTACAACTGCACCGTTACCACCAACAACCCCTATCCCTTAGAACCAACTTTAGGCTATGTTAACGAGTAACTAACGTCGCAACCATTTCTCACGTTACTCCTCGTTGCCTGACGCCAGTATATCACAACCCGAGCCTCCTCAAAATTAAGGCCACACGCTAAATTAATCACACACACAAAAAAAATCCGGTTAAAATATGGAGTGGTTAAGTATTCAAGACACAACATGCGAAGGATCTGTACTAGTAATTCCCAGGAACACACCTCTTAAGTTATGGACCCACAGGTCGCGCTGCCGGCATAACAAAGGTAAGACACACATTGCAGAATAAGATTTTAATGGGACAACGTTTCGCTGTGTAGGACAAAATAAGATGATGAAGATTCACGCAGAGCGAAATGTTCTTCAAATAAAAGCTTGTTCTGCAACATGGTTTTTATCTTCTCTTCCCCAAGTAACACTAACTTCAAGGACCTAACATCCTTTACTCAAGAACCTGACGCACCCAACTTATCTAGTACGTTCCTAAGTTACACAAGAACTTGACGCACCTAACTCATCCGGCATCAAGGCACAGGCACCTTAAAGGGATAGTTATAGTAAAAAAAAAAAAATGGCATCCGCTTAGGGCCCGACTTAGGGAGACGAATGTTTACATAACGCTGGAGGCGTCAGAAACATGTGCAACACTAGCAATCTTTACTGACGAAACGTTTCGTCAATAAATCTTGCTAGTGCTGGACGTGTGTCTAAATCTTCCACTTGTCGTATTATTTACCATTCATGTTATGATACATTATACTCGTCTGGCTCAACGACAATGATGCAATGACGAAAAAGTTTCACATGTCATTATAATGAAGAGAAAATAGTGATGAGGAAGAACGCAATCTGCAGAACAATGTTCTCACTGGGCAGACGTTTCTATTGTTTAGGTCTGTATCCTCTCATTGGGATAGCGTTTTATCATTTTGCTGATGGCATAGGATAGGGGTGAGTTGAAGAATAAGACACATGCCTAACACTTGGGCATGTTAACTCGCCTGTATTCGACTGAAGAAGTCGTGTGTCTGATTCTTCAGCGTTTCGATCGTTTAGATCTTTATTATCTGGACAGTGTTTCTGTCTGTTTGGATCTTTATCATTATATTAGACAACGTCTCGATCTGTTTAGAATTTAATCATAATGTTTCTTTTTGTTTAGAACTCTATCAAGGATTGTAGTATTTCTGCTAGTTTGGCACTTGAGTCATCAAGTGCCAAACTAGCTAGTCTAAGAACAATATTCAGGAACCTAAAAAAGAATCCTTCAGGACGATACACACGGTGTAAGACAATCATAGAGTATACAGCCCCAATGTGGAGCCCTCGCTTGATCATGCAAGTGCAAAAACTAGAAAAAAATCCAGATTTGCAACGAAGCTTGTTCTAGAATTAAGCTGTATGATATATGAGGAGACTGGAGGAAAAGAAGATTGGGAGGGATGAGAGATGATCACGACATGAAAAATTCTAAGAGGAGTTGACAAGGCAGAAAGGGACAGAGTGTTCAAGAGGACCCAGGTGAGCCACAGGGAAATTAGAAAGTACATTTTTTAGTGTCAGGGTGCTAGAGAACTGAAAAAAAGGCTTCGCGAATTTAGAAAATGATTATTGTCAGCCAAAATAAATAGAGGAGTGGTGTGCACGAACTCGCCAGAGTACCCCTTCCCCCAACACACACACAGCAACACCTTCACCTTCCCCCAACACACACAGCAACACCTCCACCTTCCCCCAACACACACACAGCAACACCTTCACCTTCCCCCAACACACACAGCAACACCTCCACCTTCCCCCAACACACACAGCAACACCTCCACCTTCCCCCAACACACACACAGCAACACCTCCACCTTCCCCGAGGGAGCAAAAATATCGAAAACCCATTGGAAAACTGAGGTCAGTCAGATCAAAGACTTTTGCGCCACTTTCGCACCAAGAGCTACCAGTCTCCCCACAGATCATCTTCCGCACTCCCAGTTTTATTAAAAAGTTTATATTTTGATTTTCCTGATCTGGATCGATTGTGTTAGAGCAGTCACAAGAGGAAATCCTCGTCTCTTATCACAGTACAGGCGATCCTCAACACGCAAACAAGTTCCTTCCCTGGTTTTTCTACTTACAAAAAATAGTATGTTTGTACTGTGGCTGCGAGGTCGTTAAACCTACTGTAACTTGCGTAGGCAACAACTATTCAATCTGCAGATATCTTAAATATTGCCGGAACCAGCGAAGAAGTTTCAAGAGGTAAATGGATCACTAACCGCCTCGGAATGCCAGATCAATTAGGCTGTGATGAATGTGGGAGCCAGTGGGCTAGCAACAGCTTGGTTGATCAAGCAATCAAGATGAAATCCTGGCCCTGGGCTTAGGAGGAAACCTCTCTGAACCAGTCACAGTTAAATCAAAACTAAACTGTCTTAACCTGTGTAAACTCATCTATGATTTTTGTTGATTTACCTTTTACAGAAGTTACGTGACTGAGAGACCTATTCCATCACTTCTATAAAGGAAAATATTAAACCCATACGTCATACAGCGCCTCGGAAATGGGAAGTAATCAGATTACACCTCCAAGGGTGGCTCCAATTCCCTACATGAAGAACGCCTCATCATCATCAAGACATACCACTCGTTGCACATGTGTCTTACTAATCAACCTGTCACTATTGTATACCATTATCATATTCACCATAAGTAATACAGGCGCAGGTTCGAGTGTTTTCTGTTTACGTTCAGCACAACCAAAACATATAAATGTCTGACTGAACATCTGTGTCTTTATTCCCATAAACTTAGGTTAAAATAAATAACAAAGTATTTGCTGAGTTACTGTAAATATTAAGGAAGTGACGCTGAGAATGTCGTAAAAAACTAACAGTTATAATGACAAGAGGCTTTACCCTCCAGCTACTAACAATTACTGCAAATATTACACACTCAACCATTTCCACCAGAGCCTGCACCACTGTTAATTTTGTTTACACACAACTGCTGTCAACTTGCTAACACTTAAGTTGTTAGACGCAGTCTTCACAATTAATTCCTTGCGCATCCATAACCAACTTTTCACTCTGGAGCCCATTACTCAATGCTCCCACCACCCTACCCCAACACCCATGTACACACCCCTCCCACCATGGTACCCATTACAACTGTCCTACCACCGCCACCACAACCACCATCTCGCCCTCCACCCTCACCAGATTTCCATCTCATTAGCGGAAAAAATGTGAATGAACTTTTGGTAAAATGTGAGAGACTGGTGAGCCAGGACCTGGCTGGTATCACCATGGAAATTATCCACATAACTATACGTCTCACCATGTTAACATTGACGGTTTCGCCCAAGCAAATAGAAAAGAAATTGCTCGCAGAGTTTGTATTTTAATAAAGAATGAATGAATGAATATGTGTGTGTGTGTGTACTCACCTATTTGTGGTTGCAAGGGTCGAGACTCAGCTCCTGGCTCCGCCTCTTCACTGATCACTACTAGGTCCTCTCTCTCCCTGCTCCATGAGCTTTACCATACCTCGTCTTAATTAAAGCTATGTATGGTTCCTGCCTCCACTACCTCACTTGCCAGACTATTCCACTGCCTGACAACTTTGTGACTGAAGAAATACTTCCTAACATCCCTTTGAATCATCTGAGTCTTCAACTTCCAATTGTGACCCCTTGTTTCTGTGTTCCATCTCTGGAACATCCTGTCTCTGTCCACCTTATCTATTCCTTGCAGTATTTTGTATGTCGTTATCATGTCTCCCCTAACCCTCCTGTCCTCCAGTGTCGTCAGGCCGATTTCTCTTAACCTTTCTTCGTAGGACATTCCACTTAGCTCTGGAACTAGCCTTGTTGCAAACCTTTGTACTTTCTCTAATTTCTTGAAGTGCTTGACCAGGTGTGGGTTCCAAACTGGTGCTGCATACTCCAGTATGGGCCTGACGTACACAGTGTAGTGTCTTGAACGATTCCTTACTGAGGTATCAGAATGCTATTCTCAGGTTTGCCATGCGCCCATATGCTGCAGCAGTTATCTGGTTGATTTGTGCTTCCGGAGACGTGCTTGGTATTATACTCACCCTGAGATCTTTCTCCTTGAGTGAGGTTTGCAGTTTTTGGCCACCTAGCCTATACTCTGTCTGCAGTCTTCTTTGCCCTTCCCTGATCTTCATGACTTTGCATTTGGCGGGGTTAAATTCGAGTAGCCAGTTGCTGGACCACGTGTCCAGCCTGTCCAGGTCTCTTTGTAGTCCTGCCTGATCCTCATCTGATTTAATTCTCCTCATTAATTTCACATCAACTGCAAACAGGGACACTTCTGAGTCTATCCCTTCCATCATGTCATTCACATATACCAAAAACAGCACCAGTCCTAGGACTGACCCCTGTGGAACCCGCTCGTAACGAGTGCCCATTTTGTGAGTGTGTTTGTTTTGCGCCCCCTGAAATCCCTGAAATGGATGCAATGTATATATTTTGTATACTGTATAATGAATTCTCATATAATTTTATATTGGAGATGTTTTCATTAATAGCTAAAATGAAGATATGTTGCTTTATATTGTATTTTACTTACTATTACATTAGTTTATTTAAGTATGTAGGATGTACTTATTTGTGCTCGGTGATGGAGTTTTGATTGGCTGTCAGCACTGTTAACCCCCCTGCCTGCTTGTTTCAATAGCTGGGGTAGCTGTAAAAGTCACGTGATCACACCCGATGTTGGAGCTGCTGGGTTTGCCTCACTAAATTACCTCGCTGCCTCTCTTAGGAGTCACATCGAGCACTCTCTCTCTCTGTCTGATTCGTGGTGATCACAA
Organism: Cherax destructor; assembly: GCA_009830355.1. Taxonomy (NCBI): domain Eukaryota; kingdom Metazoa; phylum Arthropoda; class Malacostraca; order Decapoda; family Parastacidae; genus Cherax; species Cherax destructor. Next base: position 465,467 of record WNWK01000272.1, read on the forward strand.
GCTTAGTTGCTCTGTCATCTCTGGTGTTAGACTCTGACTTGTGTAGAGTATGTCTCAGTGGGTGAGACGGAACGTAATGCTCGTCACTCTGTGAAACTCCTTTTTGGTAGGGACTTGTTGTCGGTATAAATCTATATTATATTATGAACTTACTAGTTGGATATAGCATATTCCTAATTGTATACAGTACAGTGGTACCGTTACATATTTTCATTCCAGATGCTTTCGTGCTACCAAACGAATTTATCTCCTTAAATTTGTAAATAGACTAGTCTTTTAGACCCCAATTACACTCAAAGCATTTAAAATAAACTTACATAAAGGGTGAGTTGGACCATGACCGTACCACTGTACTTGTTTTCATGGTTGGTACGGAACCTGTCCACCAGTGCCCCACACATACAAAGCCGCAAGACCGCCACCCACGCACCTCCCATGCACATTGTCACGCAGTGTAGCATTGTTTATGCTTGAGTGAACATCATCCCAGGAGTTCATACAAAACATTTATTAACAATTCATTGTTTTTGGCCCTTGATTATTGTGTGTGACTACTAAATAAGCTACCATGGGCCCAAAGAAAGCTCCTAGTGCCAGTTCTTTGGTAAAGAAAGTGAGGAACACCATAGAACTGAAGAAAGAAATAATAGAAAAATATGATAGTGGTGTACGTATTGCCGAGCTCGCCAGAATATATAAGAAGGCCCCAACAACCATCGGTTCCATTGTGGCTAAGAGAAAAGAAATCACTGAAGCTAATGTTGCGAAAGGGGTGAATACAGTAACGAAACAGAGATCACAAACAATGGAAAATATGGAGAAATTGTTGTTGGTGTGGATAAACTAAAAACTGCTAGCGGGTGACAGTGTTGTGCAGCCATTAATTTGTGAAAAGCAAGGCAGTTGCATAGCGATCTTGTCAAGAAAATGCCTGGAACCAGTGATGATGTTGATGAATTTAAGGCCAGCAAAGGCTGGTTCGACAAATTCAAGAAGAGAAGTGGCATACACAGTGTTGTAAGGCATGGTGAGGGTGCCAGTTCAGATAAACAAGGGGCTGAAAAATTTGTGTGCAAGTTTAAAGAATATGTAGAAGCTGAAAATTTCAAACCTCAACAAGTGTTTAATTGTGACAAAACAAGCCTCTTTTGGAAGAAAATGCCAAGGAGGACCTACATCACGCAGGAGGAAAAGGCAATGCCAGGACACAAGCCTATGAAAGACAGGCTAATTCTCATGTTGTGTGGTAACGCTAATGGGGATTTCAAAATGAAGCCTTTACTGGTGTATCACTCAAACTCCCAGAGTGTTCAAGAAATACAGTGTTGACAAGAGTAAATTGTGTGTGATGTAGAAGTCTAACCCTAAGGCATGGGTCACTAGGGAAATTTTCCTGGAATGGTTTAATCAAGTGTGAAGAAATATCTATTGGACAATAAATTGGGGCACAAGTGCTTCCTGGTAATGGACAATGCTCCTGCTCATCCTCAAGACTTGGAAGACCAAATGTCTAAGGATTTCAAATTTGTAACAGTGAAGTTCTTGCCTCCTAACACCACTCCTCTCATCCAGCCCATGGACCAGCAGGTCACTGCAAACTTCAAAAAACTGTACACCAAAGCAATGTTTGAAAGGTGCTTTAATGTGACCAATGACTCTGAATTGACCCTAAAAGAGTTCTGGAAGGATCACTTCAATATCTTCCATTGCATAGGCCTTATAGATAAAGCTTGGCAGGGAGTGACTTCCAGGACGATGAACTCTGCTTGGAGAAAGTTGTGGCCAGATTCTGTCCAAGAGAGGAATTTTGAAGGGTTTAGGGCTGACCCTGAGGAGCCTATGGAAGTTGTGGAAAGTATTGTGGCATTGGGGAATTGCATGGGGTTGGATGTGAGTAGCCAGGATGTGGAAGAGTTGGTGGAGGACCACAATGAAGATCTAACCACTGAAGAGCTGCAAGAGCTTGAGCTGCAACACCATCAAAGCAGATCTGAGGAAATTGCTTCAATGAAGGAGGAAGAGAGATGTAAGGTGCCTTCTTCAGAGATTAAGGAGATTTGTGCAATGTGGAGTAGGGTGCATTCATTTGTGGAGGAACATCACCGACAAAGATGTTGCAATCCGTCTCATCAACATGTTCAATGACAATCTCTTTTCCCATTTTAGGGACATTTTAAAGAGACGCCAGACACAGAGCTCTCTGGACAGATATTTAGTGCCACAGGTGTACAGTGACTCTGAAGCTGGTCCTAGTTCCAGTAAAAGACAAAGAAGGGAAGTGACCCCAGATGAGGACTTGGTACCTAGAGTCCTTCTGGAGGGGGATTCCCCTTCCAAAAATTAGGGTCTCTTCCCTCTCCTCTCCCTCCCTTTCTTCCATCCAGCAACATCAGTCTTCAATAAAGGTAAGTGTCACACTGAGTTCATTTATTTGTGCATGTAAATCTATCTTTAAGGCCCCCCCAAAATTTTTTTTTTCAAACTTCTGGGTTTCTGGAACGGATTAATTGAATTTCCATTATTTCTTATGGGGAAAATGGTTTCAGTTTTCGTGTGTTTCAGTTTTACTCGATCCCTCAGGAACGGATTAAGCACGAAAAACGGAGGGTTGACTACATTCATATTCTTGAATCTCTTCATATCAATGTACCAGTTGATACTTGAGAATCTTATAATTATTGAAGTTATACCAAGAGAAGTGTAAGAGCTTATCTCCTTATTTATGTCAAATATTTTAACTTTGTATATATCCACCTAGACAACTTTAATAGTAAAGATCTTAAATTTTACCTAATTGGTTATGTTCATCCAGTTGTGATCCCAAATTCATATTGAAAGCGCTACAGAGTAGCCTCTTAATTTCTACTAGATAACTGGAATAGAATATATTCTAACATCTTGTTACGAAACCAAAAGCAGGCCAGTGGCTAGAGGAGTATCAATTAGCCGACTTTCTAGTATGCTCTGGAGACGCCTGTGATAATGGCGCATTTTGAAAGTAGTAGTATGCTTCTTAAATGAGATTAGTTAGTTCTTATATATTTTCATGTCCTGAATCCAAATATCACCTTGAAAAATGCTTATTGGCTATAGGTTTAATTATACAAGACATGTAATATTTGATTATTTTACTATAACGTACTACAATATGAGAGGTTTTTACAAAGTAGAAGTGATGCAATGAGGGAGGCATATATGGAGAGAAAAAGAGAGGTTAAGAGAGTGGTGAAGCAATGTAAAAAGAGAGCAAATGAGAGAGTGGGTGAGATGTTATCAACAAATTTTGTTGAAAATAAGAAAAAGTTTTGGAGTGAGATTAATAAGTTGAGGAATGAATGGATTTGGTGGGAATCGGCCGGTGTGTTAATAAAAAAAAAAAAAAATGTGTCAGTATGTTTTAAACTTTAAACTGTACCTCTGCTTTTTTGCTTGACGCTTATAGTGGGCTGAAGAATCATCTCTTGCCAATGTCCAGCAATAGTCTGGAAGCATTCTTGTGCCCCATTTGCCCCGGTACCATTTTTCCATGGTTGAAATATCTTGGTGAAACCTTTCACCATGTTTGTCACTAACTGCTCCACAGTTCGCTGGAAAAAAGTCTAAATATGAGTTCAAAAAGTGGATTTTAAGTGACATGTTACATCCCATGTTATTGTAAGCCTTGATGAGGTTTTCCACCAATTCTTCATAGTTGCCTTCCCTTCTGTTTCCGAGAAATCCCTTCGCCTCTAACTTGAATGCTTCCCAAGCAGCTTTCTCCTCCCCAGGAAGGTCTGATTCAAAGTCACCATCTTTAAGAAGCTCTCGAATCTGAGAACCATTGAAGACTCTCTCTTAGCTTCGCTCAGTGAGGGGAATTTTGATGTTAAATATGTACTTGAATCCCTGACACGATTTGTCCATAACTTTTACAAAGTTTTTCTTGAGCCCCAGTTTTGTGTGTAGAGTTGGTAGCAAAATTTTGTTTGGTTCAATGTGAGGTGGAAGTTGAACATTTTTCAACCCAGGCTCCAATGACTGATGAGGTGGCCAGTCTCTCCTGATGTAGTGGGAACCTTTTGCACGGCTGTCCCATTCACATAGAAAGCAGCAGTACTTGGTGTATCCGCCCTGCAAGCCCATCACAAGAGCAACAACCTTTAAGTCACCACAGAGCTGCTATTGATCTTCATCATATTTCATGCATTGCAACATATGCTTTACATTCTCATAAGTTTCTTTCATATGTGGTGCATAGCCCACAGGAACTGATGGTTTACTATTGCCATTATGCAGCAAGACACCTTTCAGACTTGTTTTTGATGAATCTATGAACAGCCTTCAGTGACTGGGTTTATAGTCAATGCTAAGTGCTTCCATCAGACCATTAATATTGTTGCAGGCCACTAAATCACCTTCCATTACGAAAAAATCGTTGAACTGCTGCTGAGCTGACGGTCACAAAATTTTGAAATCTTCACATCAGCTGCTAGGAGATTCCACTGCTGAAGACAAGAGCCTCAAAATATAAACTTGCACAGCACAACCACCTTCTATGACTGCTGGAACAATAATGAAGGGCAGTGAGACTGTGTGGTAAGAAACACACTGCTGCAAGCCTGTTGGAATCTGTTGTAACATGTAGGTGTATATTGAAAAGTAGCGCTAACAAACAATTTTAACCATGATAATCATTATCAGTGACCTAAAATTAGTTGGAAATTGCTACTCTGGTCTCGGAAGCATTTTGGTTGTTGACCAGTGAATTATCAAAGGTTCATGCAACCTAATTTTACATAAATTAACTTGGGATAAAATAGGTAGGATGATAAAAAATAAGGGGGAAAACATTCACTGTCATTCACTGAATTGCCATCTTGCCAGAATGAACTGACATCACAGTTCAGATGGCCCTCTGAACTGTAAACATCCTCACCCCTCCTTTATAGCTTAAATCCAGTTAATCGGTTTGCCCTCAATTCCCTTATTAAGCCTCAACTTGATCATGCTTCAACAGCACATCAGATCATAAAAGCTACTTGTCTCCACTCACTCTGATCAAACACACACATACAAACATGTTGAATGTTCAAGCCTCTAATACTCAAAAACCTCTTTTACCTCTCTAACCCTTCTTGAGACAAATCCTACCCCTCTTTCCCTCCACCCTGGATATACAGGCATACCTTGCTAAGACTGCAGGTTAGGTTCCAGACCACTGCTGTAAAGCGAATCACAGCCTTTTTTTCACTTGCCAGTACATATAAAAACCTAAAAACATGTTTACACTTTCATTTATTAAGTGTGCAATAGCACTAGGATTAAAAAGTAATGCAAAAGTAAAAAATCATAAATAAAAAAATGGCACCAGTCAGCTGCCGAAAATAATAAACATGAATATAGTAATTGAAAAGTGTTGCATTAGCAAAACACTCTAAAACAAAGAACCATATTAGCGAGGTTTTGTGGGCGAGGGGCTTGGACTTCCAGCAAGCATGTGTGAGCGTGTTAGATAGGAGTGAATGGAGACGAATGGTTTTTGGGACATGACGATCTGTTGGAGTGTGAGCAGGGTAACATTTTGTGAAGGGATTCAGGGAAACCAGTTAATTGATTTAGTTGGACTTGAGTCCTGGAAATGGGAAGTACAATGCCTTGCACTTAAAGGAGGGGTCTGGGATAGTGACAGCTGGGAGGGACTATTCTCAGCTGTCGTATCTGAGCTCCTCTGCAAAGACAGTGATTATGTATGAGTGTGGTGAAAGTGTTGAATGATGATGAAAGTATTTTCTTTTTGGGGATTTTCTTTCTTTTTGGGTCACCCTGCCTCGGTGGGAGACGGCCGACTAGTTGAAAAAAAAAAAAAAAAAAAAATGCCTATATACCCTATACCCTCCTAACCATCCTATTTTGCTACAACAAAGTGTTGCACATTTGTCTTATTCATCTACTTGTTGGTTTTGTATGCCAAAACTATTCTAATACTTGCCTAATCTATTAGCATGACCTACTTAACTAGTGGTCTCAGCCCACCTGCAAGGCCATCTCAAAACTACTTCCCCTCATTTGTCTCCAGAATAAGATAAGTCTCTATCCTCAGACATCTGCTTTAGATTCATCAAGACTGAAGAAATCCTATCAAAGATTTATCACCTCAAGCTACTACTTTCCATCTTCCACCATCTCCAGTAATTATTTTCTGTGCAATGAACAGTAGAAGAATGTATGGCCCTGACACTAATGGTGTCAGCATTACTGTGTAAAGCAAGGAGAACCAGCCAGGTGTGCTTTTTTTCTGTGTGACTTCCAGCATGTCCAAGGACAAAAATTAATTGAGGTGCTGAAAAGAAAACAGAAGCACTCGCCAGTGAGCAAAAAATGTGTGTTCCATACAAAAATGTTCATGTCTTTGAAATGAGACAAGTTTGATCAAAACTGTATGGTTGGTTACCAAGATTTGTTGCAAATGTTTGTAGGTGATCTTCTCAAAAGTGACATTTGACAAATTCGTCAGACTTTTTCGAACGGATTAATCATGAAAACCAAGGTTCCACTGTATTTTCAAAATCGTACAGAAACGAAAGTAATACATATAAAAAATTTCCAAAGCAAAATACCAAGTAAATATATGTAAACTACCTATGTATTTATTGATGTGTGAGAAGAGAGGAAGTGGGTAAAGGGTGAAGATAATATCTCTCTATTATATCCTCACATGTGAATGACTGACCAAAAATTTTGCCACTTAACAAGATTTTCAGTGTACAGTGGACCCCCAAGTAACGAACACCCCGGAAATCGTACAATTATGTAAGTATAATATTGTAAGTGCTTGTGGAAGTGTATTTTTGGGGGTCAGAAATAGACTACCCTACGTGACATTATTCCTTAAGGGAGTAAATTCACTCGGTAATGGCACTTGAGCAGGCTTCTGGAATGAAGTTTTTATGTTACTCGGGGGTCCACTGTACTTTAGTTATTAAGTTTTACTTGTTATGATGTAGTGTATTAACTGATAATTTTAGGCATTTTTTAATATTTCCTGTTAACAAGAACTGAATCCAGGTTACCCGAATAATCCTAAAACCACTTGTTACCAGCTTGTGACAAAATGTGTCTGACATGCAGGGACTGTAGCAGGTATGCAGGGAGTGTAGCAGGTATGCAAGGAGTGCAGCAGGTATGCAGGGAGTGTAGCAGGTATGCAGGGAGTGTAGCAGGTAGCAGGGAGTGTAGCAGGTATGTAGGGAGTGTAGCAGGTATGCAGGGAGTGTAGCAGGTAGCAGGGAGTGTAGCAGGTATGAGGGATTTTAGCAGGTATGAGGGATGTAGCAGGTATGCAGGGAGTGTAGCAGGTATGCAGGGATGTAGCAGGTATGCAGGGAGTGTAGCAGGCATGCAGGGAGTGTAGCAGGTATGCAAGGAGTGTAGCAGGTATGCAGAGAGTGTAGCAGAAAAGCAGGGAGTGTAGCAGAAAAGCAGGGAGTGTAGCAGACAGGGAGGGAGTGTAGCAGGCATGCAGGGAAGTGACCCCGGATAAGTACTTTGTACCTAAATTCCTTATGGAAGGGTATTTCCCTTCCAAACAATAGCCTCTCTTCCCTCTCCCCTCCTCCCTCTCTTCCATCCAGCAACATCAGTCTTCAATAAAGGTAAGTGTCACATTGAGTTCATTCATTTGTGCATGTAAATCTATCTTTAAGGTCCCCCCCCCAATTTTTTTTTTTCAAACTTCTGGGTTTCTGGAACAGATTAATTGAATTTCCATTATTTCTTATGGGGAAAATGGTTTCAGTTTTCGTGTGTTTCAGTTTTAGTTGATCCCTCAGGAACGGATTAAGCACAAAAATGGAGGGTTGACTGTATAGGTATTGACTAATTTTAATGGTACTGGTGAATATCAGCTTATTTTAATGGTACTGGCCTAAAACTGAATACTGGTATTAGTAATGGTATTGGTAAAAATTCTGGTATTATCACATCCCAGAATAATTGATGGTTAATGTGTTTCCTCCTCAGAATTACTATACTTCAGTTTGAAAGTACTGAGGTGGTAAAAACTTCAGTAAGCAAGACTGGGAGCCAAATTGTGCAGTGTTAGCAGTATACTATTATATGTACAACAAAGATAAATATGCCACAGTGAAATGGACATGAATAGATTAGTGTCATAAGAGAGTGCTAAACCTGTAATGGTTATACTGCACCTGGGGAAAAAAAGGCAATCTGGTTTGATCCAAGAAAGAGGGAAGGGTAGCTTCAATTTTGTGGATCAAGACCCCTTTAGCATAAAAGCATCCCTTTTGAAGAAAAAACATGGAGAGAGCATAAAGTGAGAGCTTTTCAATTTTACAATGTTCCAAATTGTACTCGTATAAGAAAAACAAATTAGCAGGAATTCATTGTTTTCAGAAAAAATAGTGCTAAAATAATTCTCATTAAGCCATACATGCAAATGCTAGTCCTCATCTCTTTTTGTTACCAGTGCTTACCCATAACTCCGTACTGCTGAGGTGTCAGAGTGCTAGCATCACCAGCCTGTGTGGTCAGCACGGAGGCTACACTCGTCCGATCACTGCTGGCCGAGGTGAAGCTTTGACGATGAACAGAACGATGGAATCCAGGTGATATATTGCCTCCAACACTATGAATTTCTGGAAAAATGTGAACCGACTTAGTGTTTTTCTCATTAATTAAGACTGTTGCAATAAAAGAAATTTAATCCCTAGAATTTGACAAGACTGCGCATTATTATATTTACAGGTAAGTGCTAAACCTGTTAAGTCATGCAGCACTTGGGTAAAAAACAAGAGACAATCCAGTTCCTTGAATCAAAAGCTCTTCACCAGCATCAAAATAACCCTCTAAAAGGGATATATAGTATACAGTAAGCCCTCACTTTAACAGACTTTGGAAATACAGTTCTTTTTATTATAATACTGTAATAATAATTTGGAAATACGGGACAAAATCTGTTGGGTCAACAAATTTTCCCACTAGTCACCATTACCAGTCACCAGCCCTCACTATTACTCCGTTAAATCAAGAGTATACATACTATGGTACTGTACAAACCTGCTAGACCATTTTATAGTGTTGCACCCCTCAAGGGAGGTTCCTTGATGCTGGTGAGGGGCTCTTGATCTAGGGAATTGGATCTGTGCTCCGGTTCCTGAATTGAGCCTGAATACCTTCCACCCCCCACCCCACATGCACTGTATAATCCTATGGGTTTATCGCTCCCCCATGATTATAATAATAACATAATGCTGCAGCTGAGTTATGAGTGCACAATTGTACATATTATAGCAGTTATAATATTCAATGTTATTTACCAAAGAATATATTAATTTCTAGTACTTAATAATTTGTTCAGCTTATAGTGCCTATAATTTACTTTAGTTTTATTAAGGCTTTCATTGAATATTATAAAATAGGAGATAAAAAAAAAGAAACACTCTTAAAGATGTTGGAACATTAAGTTTCTCCTGCAGAACATTCAACATTGCTCAGATGCAGCAGCATCTCATTGCTAATAGAATCTTTTTTCCCCTTCCAACTCCATACTCACTCTGGGAAGTGAATCTTAACTGAGAACATTCCAATATTCATTCTACATATTTATTTTAAAAATACATATGAATATACAAAAGTTTCAAGCAACCCACAATGCAACATGCTCGAGTTTCCTCCAAATGCTTAGGCAGTTGGCTTACAGGACAAATAACTTATTTATCAATAATTACTTAAACTCACCACCAGAAGGGCTACGTATTGTGATAGGCTTCACTTTGCGAATGCTTCGACCAGAGTCATCATGCTTTGTCAGGGCAGATTTCCTTGGTGCACGTCGGCGACGACGACGCAGGTATCGCGCAACGAGTCCAATCAATGCTAAACCAGTGCCTACACTTATAATAACAATCTGAAATATAATTTGCATTTTAAAATAAAAAATAAATTGTCTATGCCATGATATTTTAGTTAATATTCTGTGTGCAAAATTGTTTTTTCTCACTTCAAACTTCAGTATCTACTGTCAAAAGTTGATTTCTGCGTATTGGAAATATCTCTAGTACTTATGGACTGTCACAATTCAACAGACTATAACTAGAAAACTATATACTGTACTGCACAATATATACAATAATGAATTTTTTGCAATTTTAGCAAACCTCAAGATGCAATACAGCGGTACCTCGAGTTTCAGCCATAATTCATTCCAGAAGGCTGTTCGAGTGCCATTACCGAATGAATTTGTTCCCATAAGGAATAATGTAATTTAGATTACAGTGGACCCCCGAGTTTCGTGAACCCCGGAAATCGTACAATTATGTAAGTATAATATTGTAAGTGCTTGTGGAAGTGTATTTTTGGGGGTCTGAAATAGACTAACCTACATGACATTTTTCCTTAAGGGAGTAAATTCGTTTGGTAATGGCGCTTGAGCAGACTTCAGGAGTGAAGTTTTTACGAAACTTGGGGGTCCACTGTAGTCTGTTTCAGACCCCCAAAAATACACTTACAAAAGCACTTACAATAATACATTTACATAATTGTTCGAGTTGGGAGCTGTTTGAAACTCGAAGTACCACTGTACTTTTAAATGCAGAATGGTACTGCATATAGATGAAGAGATGCTAAAAAAAAAAAAAATTCTGGTTACAATGCACATTAGACTAAACTTAGAATTTATTATGCAGCAGTAACATTGGGCTTATAAAGACATATAAATTATTACTATAATCGTGAGGCAATGCTAGACCCATAAGTCATACAGAGCATTGAGAAATGAAGACAATCAGGTTCAATCTAAGGAATGGGAGGATAGGTTTTCTCGCTTGGGCCAAGAGCCCATCACTGGTATCAATGGAACTAAAGAGAACTAAAATATGAAAGGTGAATATGTTCAACAAAATGAAATTCACAGAGTTATGAATTACAGCCTCTCCTCACTTAACAACGGAGTTCCGTTCCTAAGACCACGTTGGTAAACAAATTCATCGCTAAGTGAGGAGCATACTATAATTGTAGTGGGTATGTGTCAACTATATTTGATATTATTTTAATGTAGTAGTATATTGTAATATGTATACATAATGTAATATACATAATGTATATTGTAATATACATTTCCTCTATTCTGTATATTGCAATAAACAGAATAGAGGAAATCAGCTCTAATATACATTATTTAGGTATGCATACTGGTCAGATAGCCCGTCGTAAGTCCGAGTCGTCGGTAAACGAGTACATCGCTAAGTGAGGAGAGGCTGTATACATTCATCCCCACAAATACATGGGGTTATGTTCCTTCTTCTTCTTTCAACAAACCGGCCATATCCCACAGAAGCAGGGTGGCCTAAAAAGAAAAAGAAAAGTTTCTCTTTTTAACTTTAGTAATACAGCCTCTCCTCACTTAGCAGCGTACTTGTTTACCAATGCCTTGGACTTATGACGGGCTCTCTGACTAGTATTCATACCTAAATAATGTAGTACAGCCTCTCCTCACTTAATGATGGAGATAGGGACCTAAGACCCTGTCAGTAAACGAATTTGCCACTAAACGAGGAGCATACTATAATGGTAGTGGATTTGCATCAACCATCTTTGATATTGTTTTAATGTCACTTTTACACCATTTATAACATTTCTGGTATATTTTTAAATGTTTATACAGCAGTGTACTGTATATTGAAATAAACAGACTTGAGGAAATCAGCTCTAATATACATTATTTAGGTATAAATACTGGTCAGAGACCCCGTCGTAAGTCCAAGGCGTTGGTAAACGAGTATGTCGCTAAGTGAGGAGAGGCTGTATATTAGAACTGATTTCCTCTAATCTGTTTATTTCAATATACAGTACACTACTGTATAAACATTTAAAAATATACCAGAAATGTTATAAATGGTGCAAAGGCAACATTAAAACAATATCAAAGATGGTTGACACAAACTCACTACTATTATAGTATGCTCCTCACTAAGCGACCAATTCGTTTAACAACGTGGTCTTATGAACGGAACTCCGTCGTTAAGTGAGGAGAGACTGTATATACAGGAGAAGGGGTTACTAGCCTCTTGCTCCCGGCAAGAGGCTAGTAACATAACCACTGCTCCCGGGGTTATGTTCCATGAAACTAAAAATCATAATAATACAAAGTAAATTTGTTTCAGATATGTGTTTATTTTGTGTTCAATACAGTACATATATCATTCTGAACACAGAGCACAATTTGAGTGATGTCTTATGGTTAGTTTTCAGTTTAAGGGTCATGTGCTAAGCCAATAAGGAAATCCACAAATTTTTTAGTAATGGCCAAATCTTATAGAGATTGGAACAGCTGGATATGCCAATACATTAGCAGGCAAGAGGAAAAGAGGAGATATAACTACACATGAAAGTGCATAAAGTGATATAAGAGAAAAATATGCACAATAAGGAAGAGTGCTTAACAACAGTAACAGGGAGAACACTTGACAATACAGGTCGGCCATCACAAATCCGGCAATCAGTCATCCGGTTCCATCAGTCATCCGGCACTAATTTCGGCTAGCATAAATTCAAATTTCCAGGGTCACCACACCAACCTGCTGCTGCTGTCTGGTGGTGCTACTTGCTGCTGCATAAGTCATTCCAATTTCTTTTTCTTCATTTATTGTTATAACCTACTTACTTTTAGCCCTAGTCATGGATCCAACGAATAAAAGAAATGCTTCTCGTTCTGTAAAGCACATACACAGTACATTGTCCATAAAAGATAAGGTGGCTTTGAAGCCACTGTCGGTTGCCATGAGCTCAGTCTCGTGATGCAAGGGAATATGCTTTACTATTATGCTAATATCAACACTACAGCTTATTTACCTATCACAATTGATCTAATATGACATAATAAACAATATAAATAACATAAAAACATGGTAAATACTCCAGAATAATATTTGGCATAATACCAAGCAGTTCGACAGAGGTATGAAAAGGATATGGGATACAAGTACCATCCACCCATCCCTGTCTTGGTGGCTTTTATTAGAGAAAACAGAATGTAGCACAGGGCTAACTGTGATATACACTCGTAACGCACCATAAAACTGAAACAAAAAAGCTATTTTCTCTCCATAGATTATCATACATAGCAGCATATGTGTAGAGAACCTAGGATACCCCAAAAAAGTCAGACAAAGTGACTTATTTCCAGTACCTGGCTTGGGAATGCCATATGTATATGATTTTTGGTAAATATTTTTTTTCTCAGTTGTTTGTTGGGCTATCTTATTGAAACTTGGGTAATGTATGATGGAAAGATGCTTCTCAATGTACACCAAAAATGAAAGAAATTGGACAATAAATAACAGAGTTCACTTCTCAGCCATTAGCCGCACCGTAGCGGTATATTTTCGTATGGTTTTTATGGTTGTATTCTCATTTTTTTGGTCTCATTTGATGGAATGGAAGATATATTACAGAAATATATATGATTTGATTGGTTTCAGGATGAAAAGTATCTTGAAATTGAGCTCAAAGAAGCGGAAATGTTCGATTCTTTGCCGATGTTCAAAAGTAAACAAATGACGTCAAATACGTGTCCAACTGGCCAGTCTCATATGTAGTCACAAATGGGTTGACATTATTTATACAATTATTATAATAATGCAGTAGTCTGCATAACAGTAAATCTTATATTTTTTGTGTGAATAAAAATTCAAAATGGAAAGCAAGAGTAATATAAGAGGGGTCTGGAGACGTGACTAATGAACAGAGAAAATGTTATTTTAGTACCAGGAATGTCTGCATTGTTTATTCTGGACCCTATTTTGAAACTGGCATCTTTAGAAATTTGTGTGAAATTGGCCAAACTGCCAATTTCTGACAACTTTATTGGGTAGTTGAAACAGGTGAATGGGCGGTTTCTTGCACTCAGTCGACAGAATAGAAGTAAGTAAATAAGTTTATTCAGGTATACACAAATACAGTTACATAGATTATCATACATAGCAGCATGTGTAGAGAACCTAGGATAACCCAAAAAAGTTAGACAAAGTGACTTATTTCTATTGAGGTCCTTAAAGACCATTGTGGAGTCGATGGGTTTTAACGCATAATAAACCAGCTAGCCATTTTGTATAACAAACCAGAAACAAGAACAGACCTTGCAAGAACCCTTGCAAGATATGTTCTTGCAAGAGTTGCACTGAAGCAAAGGTTCAGTGCAACGTTTGTATAAACCTTGCTGAACTTAAACAGCACTACAGAAGGAATTCTAGCGAAATAGCTATGAGTTTGGTAGACTGGAACAATGGAATGGGTCAAAAAATAGGGCGTAAATTGGGTAGTCACTAATCCGGCACCCTACAGGTCCCGATGATGCCGGATTTGTGATGGCCGACCTGTACTTTACGTTGCAAATTACAAAAATGTGCAGAAAGGACATTAAGGTAAAGAGTATTTCTTCAGAAACTGAAATGAGCTCCGAGAGGAGATAGTTTATGCTCTAACCTGACCTCTTCATGCATGTCAAGACTTACAAGCACCACTACCCAGAATTAATGGTTAGAACGATTGTTTTAAGTAATCTTCTATAGCTTTTTTTGCAGGTCTCGGTAATCCAACTCTATTTTTCCCACAAGTTCCTCACTTCATGTACCAAAGATTTCACATAAAACTTAGTTTACAGGTATGTAACTACTGTGTTATTTGGGAGTCTACTTTATATCACTTTATTTACACAATGTTAAAGGTTCAGTGTATTACTTTAACATGTAACAACATAACATTTCCAATTCTAGTCATCACATCTTAGACGTGAAGCAGAATACTTCTCTCTTCATGTATCAGCACAACCTGAATACAGTGGACCCCCGAGTAACGTAAAAACTTCATTCCAGAAGCCTGCTCAAGTGCCATTACCAAACGAATTTACTCCCATAATGAATAATGTCACGTAGATTAGTCTATTTCAGATCCCCAAAAATACACTTCCACAAGCACTTACAATATTATACTTACATAATTGTATGATTCCGGGGTGTTCGTTACTCGGGGGTCCACTGTATTAATTAAACTCTCCACTATCCTTCAGCATTTAGAACAGTTGCCATTTATATGTATGTATTATAGCTTCATTTCTACTCAATATTTTTATGCACACTGAAGAAAAATGAAAAACTGACAAAAATAAAAATTGCATAAACAGACTGACTTGCCACAGGTGATGATGTCATTACAAAGACTTAGTTTCTTAAGAAAAATACAGTACAATATAACAACAATTGCATGTTATTACAATAGACAATAATTTTAGAAGACTCTTGTTTCCCAAAATCTACTGAAACTAACCTTTTGAGGTCTTGAAAGGTTTTTTATATAGCCTGATACAACAGAAGGAACAGCCAGACTCGACAGAGTTGGCAGTCGCAATAGTGGCATTTGTACTTTTGGGACAAGTTGAATATCTTCCATTGTTTCTCTGAAAACACACAAAACAAAATTTACTAAAGAAATTCCAAAAAAACTACAATTAGTACATGCTTTAGATTTATATTACTTGCAGATTCATTTTACTGTACAGCTAAACATATTTTTAAGTAAGATTTATACTGTCCAGATACCCTGTATAGGAACCCCAATGAAAATCAGTTCAGTAGTTTTTGACTTTGTTGGAACATCTTACATAATGTACTTCATATGTGCCTACATGTGTTTCTCCTCAAGATCACTATAAAAAAATTACATAACATTATGTAGGCAAAGCAGAAATAAAACTTGCTGAAGTTAACTCTTCTCATCACGTCAACTTTGTACATCTATACATACTGAATGTGTAATGTGAAAAAAGTGACTCATTATGAATGCAAACTAGTAATTCTAATTATGTAATCTTGTCAGAGAGCAAAACATTAAACAGGTTTCTGTTTCACATGAATATGAAACACAAGCCTGTTAAGAGTTTGGACTTTGGAAAGATTGCTGATCTTTTCTATATGTCTTATGGACATAAAAGTTCGAAGATAAATCTGACAAACTTCTAACTCTAATTTTTTTTAACACGTCGGCCATCTCTCACCGAGGCAGGGTGACCCAAAAAGAAAGAAAATCCCCAAAAGAAAATACTTTCATCATCATTCAACACTTTCACCTCAATCACACATAATCACTGTCTTTGCAGAGGCGCTAAGATACGACAGTTCAGAAAATCCCTCCAAACCGCCAATATCTCAATCACCTCCTTTAAAGTGCAGGCATTGTACTTCTCATTTCCATGACTCAAGTCCAACTAAATCAATTAACTGGTTTCCCTGAATCCCTTCATAAAATATTACCCTGCTCACACTCCAACAGATCGTCAGGTCCCAAAAACCATTCGTCTCCATTCACTCCTATCTAACACGCTCACACATGCTTGCTGGAAGTCCAAGCCCCTAGCCCACAAAACCTCCTTTACCCCCTCCCTCCAACCTTTACGAGGGCGATCCCTACCCCACCTTCCTTCCCCTACAGATTTATATGCTCTCCAAGCCATTCTACTTTGATCCATTCTGTCTAAATGACCAAACCACCTCAACAACCCCTCTTCAGCCCTCTGACAAATACTTTTAATAACTCCACACCTTCTCCTAATTTCCACACTCCGAATTTTCTGCATAATATTTACACCACACATTGCCCTTAGACAGGACATCTCCACTGCCTCCAGCCTCCTCCTCGCTGCAGCATTTGCAACACATGCTTCACACCCATATAAGAGTGTTGGTGCCACTATACTTTCGTACATTCCCTTCTTTACCTACATGGATAACGCTTTTTGTCTCCACAGATACCTCAATGCACCACTCACCTTTTTTCCTTCATCAATTCTATGGTTAACCTCATCCTTCATAAACCCATCCGCTGACACATCAACTCCCAAATATCGGAAAACATTTACTTCTTCCATAATCCCTCTCTCCAATGTGATATCCAATTTTTCTTTATTTAAATAGTTTGATACCCTCATCACCTTACTCTTATCTATGTTCACTTTCAACTTTCTACCTTTACACACCCTCCCAAACT
>WNWK01000272.1:487500-522500 GCA_009830355.1 Cherax destructor
CCTTAACTAATAATGAGGCTGTTAGAGTGACAAAGACAGACAAACTCAGCCGATTGCACTGAAAATCGCGCGATCCCAGACGTCACTCACACACATAAACAAACACCGGTGGACCAGCTGATACCAAGGCCCATCATCTTTACAATTAATATAATAAAAACTAAGAAAGTAAGTGAGCAAGCAAGTAAGTGAGTAAGTAAGTTTATTAAGGCACAGGTACACATAAGTACAATTATTATACATAGTGAAATTACCTAGGATAACCCCCCCCCAAAAGTCGAAGTGACTTTTCACAGTGGTGTGCTTGTAATGTCTTATTATATACTTCTTCTTCTTGTAGGTTCGCCGGTATGTCCGGCCCGGGTCTTCTCCAAATGGTGACCCGGCATTGGCCCCTGGGTAGAGGGTGTCGATCATCTTCTTCTTTCTTCTGTCTTCTTTCTTGGGGCCCCCCGGGTGGGGAGCGACTTCTTCTTTCTTCTGTCTTCTTTCTTGGGGCCCCCCGGGTGGGGGGCGACTTCTTCTTCTCTCTTGCTGTGGCTCCCCATGGTGGGGTGTCTTATTATATAAACCTTCATCGCTTCTTTTTTAATATTAAGTACCACCCACAGGATGGGTATGGGGTGCATAATAAAGATATTAAACTAACTAACTAACTCTTCAAAGACCTAAACCTACTCACTGTCCAGAACATCCATACTTACTACTCTGCTATCTACATTTATAGAACCATTAATTCCAACTTTAACCCTGAGCTAAAACACTTTCTTGACAGTTGTGACAGGACCTATAGACATAATAACAGACATAAACATCTCTTTGACATTCCCGTGTCCGACTAAATCTATACAAAAATTCAATGCGCATAAAAGGGCCTAAAATCTGGAACTCCCTGCCTGAAAACTCTAGAACTGCAGACACAACCTCCATTTTCAAAAGCACCGTTAAAAAACATCTTATCTCACTTACGCACCCAACCGGTAGTTAACCATACGAAAACTACTTTATCTTGCACATATCCACAGCAAAATACACTTATTGATATCTGTGATTCTCCTAATTGCACATTACTAACCACAGCAAAATACACTTATTGATATCTGTGATTCCCCTTAATTTGCACAGTTCCAACCAAAATTTAATACAACTATTGCTCCATAATACTTAAGCTAGTCATAAGTTTGCCTAAGATACTCCAATATAGAATCTATATTATGCCAATATATCACCTTTATCATTAATATATAAACTAATTGCTAACTTTTTATACTAATTGTTAAATTCTCAATGTTTAAATTCCAGTACCTAAATTTTGTAAACCTAACCTTACAATCTGTATATCCATTGTATAGCTATTGAGTAAGACCTATCATAAGACTGCCTGAAAAGCCTAGGCATACCTAGGCATATTATTGGCCATCTTGTAATATCAACTTTAATGTATAACTATAAGTACCCCCCACCTTGTATTACATGAAATAAAGGATTTGAATTTGAATTTGAATTTGAATAATAATAATCATAAAATAAACCTTAAAAGTTAAAACAACTAAGTAATTCAACTGTGTGAAATTCAGTTACAATAAAGAGAGAATATCAAAATGGTATACAATACCTACAGGTTGGTAGGTAAGAACATAGTCAACAGTTAGGCAACTTTATTACGAAACGTTTCGCCTACACAGTAGGCTTCTTCAGATGATAAATTAGACACATATGCAACACTTAGGTATCTTTATTGAGGAAACGTTTCGCCACACAGTGGCTTCATCAGTCCAAACGAAGGACAATCGTGAAGAACAGGAGGAGTTTGATGTAATCAGTCCCTCAGCCTTGAGTCGATGTTGTCAGTCCATCAATCTTGAAAAGAATACAGCATATGTGCGAAGAAGTAGCTTATGTACCGTAGGCAGGAGAGGTGCAGCAGTCGTAGATGGTGTCACATTTGACCAATGTAGAAGTAGGTCGTGCCCAGTGAAGAATTCCCTGTATTAAGATCTACATTCCTGTCTGACACAGCAACATCTTGGGATCTTAATACAGGGAATTCTTCACTTGCCTAACCCTTGGGCACAACCTACTTCCACATTGGTCAAAGCTTGACAAAGCTCCTGGAGAGCAAAACGTTGCCACAATAAAATGTCGCATTAGTTGCATTTGTGTCCTTTTACTTAACATATTGTCGGTAATTTTACCAATATTAATACAGACTTATATACTGTCCGAAGGAGAGGTGCAGAGTAGTAGATGGAATAATGTAATCACTGAAAGGTCACTTCCCTCTCAGATCTGAGAGGGACGTGACCTTTCATTGATTACATTTTTTCATCTACTACTCTGCACCTCTCCTTCGGACAGTACATAAGTCTCAACACTGTCGCTTGATCTTCACGTTGTTTCAGACTATGGAACAGAACTCTTCTCCAGGCTGAGAGACTGACACCCTCAATTCTACATCTGCAAGGGTCATGGACTGATACATCGTCTTCACATCTCTACTGCTCCTGCCTACTTTCTGTACTCGATTGAAGAAGCCTACTGTGTAGGCGAAACGTTTCGGAATAAAGTTGCCTATGTGTCTTACCTACCAACAATAAAGAGAGATATACTAGGAATAAGGTAAAGTGAGTTATTGACATTATGAATAAAGAGATCAGTTTACAATAATAGGTACACGAATGTTACCTATACAACAAATCACTCTCCTCCCTTTCTGTTGCTTCATTCCTGAACTGGCTCTTGCTAGGACAGGCTTTGACATGTGCAGACAATCCATTCCACTCTTTTATTGCTGTACAATAAAAAGTGTTTAAAAGTAAGTAAGTAATTTTACTTACTTACATGATTCATTACCTTTGAAACTTGTGAGTTCATTACATTTGTACCTTGTCCAGCTATCAAAACTTTGGGGCCCAGTCTCTGGACCCATTATGTACCTCTGTAATCTGTAAATACTTTTGTAACTTGTCATGACTGTGACCAGATCTACCTGAGTTCATTACCTTTGTAACTTGTGAGTTCATTGCCTTTGTAACTTGCTCAGTTATCAAAACTTTGGGGCCCAGTCCCTGGACCCATTATGTACCTCTGTAATCTTTTGACTACCGCCCACAGGATGGGTATGGGGTGCATAATAAAGATATTAAACTAAAACTAACTAAGGCCTAACCACCTACTATAGGTAAGAGAGAGAGAAAGGTACTTCAAAATTGTGTTCACTTTACCTAGTACCAACTTGTTTTGGTTCCCAACCTTGACAAACTTGGCAGCAAGATATTCTGGACAATACTTGTGAGCAATTTTATAAAGGTGGTTTAAATTCAGTTGCTTTACTCTGCCTTAGAATTCAGCACATCCAGTTGTAATTCATCCTGGCCTATATGGTCTCTTGGACCCAGACAGGATGAAACTTATCATTTTGTCCTGGGTGGTTTGTAATGTGCCTTTCTTCTTTTTTATTTGTTAATGCAGAGTACTATAAAGAGCAAGAATAATCTATATGGCACTGCATAAGAGCTAGACATAGACTCATTATTTAAGGCAATCTGTAATGGTTTTTGAAGATAAACATAAACAAAACAGTATGTACATTTAACCTTTAAGTCATATTATTTGACACTATAAGGTTATCCTTGGTTAAATCCAAATAATGTACTTTTTATATACTCATTTAAAAAAAACAATTATGTGCCGAAGCCTAAACGATTCCTACCTATTTGCTTACTTACTTATTCACTTACTTTATTTACTTATCCCTCAAGGGAGGTTCCTTGACGCTGGTGAGGGGCTCTTGATCTAGGGAATTGGATCTGTGCTCCAGTTCCCTGAATTAAGTCTGAATCTTATCTTACCTTTCATCCCCCCTCCCCCCCCCCGACAGGCGCTGTATAATCCTACTGGTTTAGCGCTCCCCCATGATTATTATAATAATAAATAATTTATTTACTTATTACCATACGAAGATTTTTATTCTATTTAAAGTGCTAATTTGTGGAAATAAGTCATTTCACACTGTGTTGGTTAATGTATACACTAAGAAAAAATTATGTAAGTTACCTAACAAAAAGTATCAGTTTTCTATTCTACAAGTATAAAAGAAAGCGGATGGTTTAGGATAGACTTTAAATTACAACATAAATTGATTTTTATTTATTAGGTTATTGTATGTTAAATGTAAATAAATATTATGTGTACCTTTATCATCTATATACCATTAAGATTAATAAAAAAAATTGTATGCTATATATTTTTTTTATTTATTAACACATCGGCCGATTCCCACCAAGGCAGGGTGGCCCGAAAAAGAAAAACTTTCATCATCATTCACTCCATCACTGTCTTGCCAGAGGGATGTTTTACACTACAGTTATAAAACTGCAACATTAACACCCCTCCTTCAGAGTGCAGACACTGTACTTCCCATCTCCAGGACTCAAGTCCGGCCTGCCGATTTCCCTGAATCCCTTCATAAATGTTACTTTGCTCACACTCCAACAGCACGTCAAGTATTAAAAACCATTTGTCTCCATTCACTCCTATCAAATACGCTCACACATGCTTGCTGGAAGTTCAAGCCCCTCGCACACAAAACCTCCTTTACCCCCTCCTCCAACCTTTCCTAGGCCGACCCCTACCCCGCCTTCCCTCCACTACAGATTCATATACTCTCGAAGTCATTCTGTCTCGTTCCATTCTCTCTACATGTCCGAACCATAATACTTAAATCATTTTACTAGTTAAATATTTTCTTTAAGTTATACCTTGAAAACGAAACATTTTCTGTATCAAAATAAGATAAGAAAACGAATGTTTAAGGATAGACTGAAATATAAATTTGCTTGATAACGGAATTAAGTAAGTAAATAAGTTTATTCAGGTATACACAAATACAGTTACATAAATTATCATACGTAGCAGCATATATGTAAAGAACCTAGGATAACCCAAAAAAGTCACCTATTTCCATTGGGGTCCTTCCTTCCTCCATCAATCATTAAATATCTGTCTTATCAGATTATATATATATATATATATATATATATATATATATATATATATATATATATATATATATATATATATATATATATATATATATATATATATATATATATATATATATATAATATATATATATATATAATATATATATATATATATATATATATATATATATATATATATATATACATATAATGGGTAAAGTGGTTATAATTATGACCATAATTTTTAAAGGAGTGGACCGGTAAGCCAGCGGAAGGCCTCGCTCAGATGACCAAAAGCTCCAACGGCGGGTCATCCGACTAAGACCCGCGTCAGGAAATACTTGTCCTGTTTCCTGACGAACCTTACCTAACCTAACCTTATCAGATATTGTAATGTATCTTGGACAAGATTCACGGGATTATTTGCATGCATGGGTGCTTTGTCCACAATGTTACATAGGTTATTCCCAAATTTTGTTTCCGTGTGATAGATGGAGACAGCCTCCTCTGCTCGGCTATACAATTTCAAGAATGGTTTATCCTACTTAGAAGAAGCTTTGAATATTTAACGTAGTGTGTAGATGTCATTTTGTCACTTTTAATCTCAAAATGGTATAGCATTATTTAACCTTATTGCGTTATTTGGCCTTGATGATGGTCAGGGGCTCTTGGATCGAATTTGAATGCCTCCTATTCTACAGATGCGACATGACCCCTACGGGTATAGCGCTTTTCTTTTAGTCTCATCTCTAATGATACCTGACACTTTGAGTTTCAACACACTCCCTTGCACCGTTGACGTGCTTGAAAAGTTATCGCGTCGTTAATGCAACTAATCTTCAAGTATTGCATCATAAAACAGCTCTGGATGCATCCTCTTATCAAATATTCTGATCTGTGTACAAAGATTATGTTAACTGTCAGTTTATTACAGAGCTTCACGAAGACACTACAACCAAGTCTGGCCATTCATGTTTCACGGAAGTAGATTTTTGTCTGAATACTTTATATAGTCTCTGATCTAAGACACACACATACACACACTATCATGATGAAGCTCATGGAGGAGGGAGAGGGTGGACCTAGTGGCGACCAGTGAAGAGGCGGGGCCAGGAGCTGTGAATCGACCCCTGAAGCCACAATTAGGTGAGTACACATTACACAAACATTTCGTCGTGTTGAGCAGTAACATAGGATGTGTTCAGAATTAAAAAAAAAGTGTTTAAATAATAACCATTTATTGCGGAAGTATACAGTGGGGCAGAACAAAATAATATTAGTTTTATATATTTCGGTATTGCACTGATGCCCTCTTCAGGCAGATATAAATAATACTCGTTAAGGTTTATTTTCTTCAGGCAGACTTTTGTGTCATTGGCCAGCGTTTATTACACTTGTGTTTAGATACACCATTAATATTTTTACATACTGCTTAGCAACTGAACATAACTATATAGTTAATTCATGTAAGTTAACCTGACAAGACAAGAAAGAATTTGTTTCCAAATTCTTTCTCGCAGACGTCTACGCTAGGCAGGGAGTATTTGAGGCGAGGCTACGTGGCCAGCCTCTGGAGGGAGGCGGGGTTCTCTGGGATGATTTCCTTACTCTAACAATCTATTAAACAAAGATATTGTTCGTTTAAATGTTTTTAATGGAACTATATTAATTTATTGAAGAGAGGACCTAGTGCCCATTTTCTGTAATATTTCAAAACCGACGTTTTTCCTGAATTTGTTTAAAGTGGATTTTTAACACCGTATGAGAATCTCATACATGGATATCTAGACAAAGATGTGGGTAGCGTGAGGTCTGCTCCCCGCATCCACCCTCCACAGGCTAGACGTAGCTGGCCCCATGCTAGAGTTTAAAGCGCCGTGGTGGAGGGTAAATGGTAGTCAACTGGACCTCCAGGTTGCGAGAGCCTACTGCTCGCTGGTGATGACTGTCATTGTCGCCATGGCCTCCACTTCGGTCTGAATATGCGTTTCTGTTTCGGACATCGTAAATATTTTTCTCTTCGTAGGCTGCGCTTCTTGCTTGCTGGCCTCCCAGCCTACTCTCTCGGCCGCTCCTGCCTTCAGGATTACCTAGTCTCTTCTCCCGAGCTCCTCCCTTGTTCTCTGCAGCGCCAGCACCGCCGCCTCCAGTAATACCTGTCACTGACGTCTTCTTGGGCACCAGTGGAGGTGGTCCATCTTCCAGTTCAAGCTGTTTTACAGAAAAAAATATTACTAATGATAAAAAGCCACTATAACCGTATATAAAGCACCGTGATCATTAATCGTACAATATAGTCTTCATAGACTGGCTCAGCATCTACCAAGTGACCGTTTTGTCGGAAATTTATGGAGATTTACAAATCTATGCATTATGGGTAAGGGTCAGACGTTTGACGAGCAAATTAACATTAATTATACCTGGAGAGGGTTTCGGGGGTCAACTCCCTCGCGGTGGATCAGGGCCTGATCAACCAGGCTGTTACTGCTGGCCGCACGCAAACCGATGCATGAACCACAGCCCGGCTGATCAGGAACTGATCAAATGATTCTAAAGTTTCTATAAGGAGTCTGGGACTATGCAATTCTTTCTTAATTAGTTTAGGCTGCCCGTGTTTGAACTAAAAATAAAGCTAGGCCTACAAAATTTTATTATTGGCAGTCATATACAAACGCAGTAAATGAAGCTAAAACGTACACGTGTGTGCATTGTGGTGATGGAATCGAGGTTGTTGTCTTTCTCGGTGTCTTGCACTGATGCTGTGGGCAGGGAGCCGAATCCGAGCGTTCTTTCCTGTGGTAAAAAACGAGGTTATCTTAGGACACCACTTGGGTAATGATCGTTTGATTTTTAAGTGACGTGTATAACCTAGATGAGGTCAGCCAGCGGATGCTTCACCAGTTAAGTGTAATTATTGCTTAACGTCTAAAGTCTGTGAATGTATTTTAGTGTACGTACTAGTACAGTGTAATTCTTGCTTAAATACAACATTTTTATTACTTTGCTTGTTATTATGTTCTCTTTAAGGTATAAACTATATATATACAATAGGATGCAATTGAACACAGGTTGTACGTTTATGATATTTGGAAAGAATCCAGTTAATGTACAACACAAACGAAGAATTTGTGCAAAGTTCATTAAGATTCTGGCAGGCAAGTGTTTTTTTTTTCAAAAGCAGTCTATATTATAAATCTTTTTCTTTTAGAGCATGAACTATATTTGTACTAGAAAAAAAGTCTAGCTTATAGATACCAGAACAAAGATTCGAACTGTACTGCACATCATGCTTAATAAGAAAGGACCACAACAATACGTTATACAAAATAATTAAAAAACGATTCTTTGACATTAGTCCAATTTAAAATAAACAAAACCATTGTCATAGAATATTTATTCTAAATTAGTCTGCTGAGAAGTTTCTCTTTTTATCAGTATTTCAGTCTCATTGTATAATATGGAAGGGAAAAAATTGATCATTAGCACCAACCTGAGAGTCATTGCTGTAGTTAATGTCTCCGAAGTACCTGGATGGAAGGCGCAGTGACCTGCCAGAGGTCCTGGAGACAACTGAGGAGCTGGAAAGAAGTGTGTGGGATCTGACTAGCGGTGCCACGGAGCGGCACTGGCACACTTCATGATTCACTGGGTCTACACACCCTGGCATCACCAGCCCCGCTGACAGTAGCTTCTTTACCTTGTAGTGGTAACGGATAAATGAAATGCATTATGGAGATAGTGGAGGCCAACTCAAGACGGGGATTCAAAGCAGATATAACAGGGTTATGTAATCAGAGTACAAAGGCTCAGGCCAAGAGCTAGGAATAATCTCCAGGCAGACAGCTAAGTGAACAGGGGCAACAAGTCTAAGGAAATATGCATAATATTTCCACTCTTCCCTGGTTTACATCAGAGTCCTTCAAGGGTGAGCCACAAACCACCCATGAGCCACGAGCCCCAGGTGGCTCCACATGTGAGCGAACCACTAACCTTCCTTCTCTGCTTCCTGAAGCTGCTGTAGAGGATGGCACACACCACCAGCAGGATAATGACCAGCGCCGCCAGGATGATGGAGAGTACAAACCAGCCCTGCACAGGCATCAAGAACCAGTTTGTGTCGTAACACGTCGGTGGCTGAGTCGTCTCATACGTCCTTGGTTCGTAGTCCATCTCGGCGAGTGTCTCCTTCACGTACCTGAAGGGTAACGGAATTATTATCAGAATCAAGAAACCCATAAAAACCAGATAGCGCCTCAACCTGACGTGGGGAAGGCGAGAGTAAGAGCTTGCCAGTGAGGACATCCATACTAAGTTCAGTTAGGTTTCAACACTGTCGGCTGCACCTATGTTATTGGGGTTGTATCTCACCTAAACACAAACTAAGATTAATTAATTAAAAAAAACATTAAAATAGTGTATATCCAATGAGAAACATACACCTATCGGTGTATATATATATATATATATATATATATATATATATATATATATATATATCCTGTCGATAAGTTCTGTGAAAATTTAATATATTTTAAGGCCTAATGATGACTCCTTTTAAATTGAGATGAAATGAACATATCGCCAGAATATTAGATAAAATCAATGATATAACGATAAGTTGTGAACCTCGTCTCAGTCTGGTGTGGCCAGACTTATCTGTCTTAAAGAAAAAAACCTTCCCAGATAAAAAGGGTAAAAAACTGATTTGAGTCCCACATTTGAAACTCTGAAGTAGTTAATAAATCTTAGAAGTGATTTTTTATGGGTTTAAATCCCGTCAGTCCATTTGAAAAAAGGATATAGTATGTAATTAACATACACTGAGCGATGAGGAAATTCTAAGTGACACTTCAAGGAATAAGTAGGTAACTAGTAAACAAACTTTGGGGTGAAGGTTGACCGGTCTTCCTGGAAGGGTCCGAGAGGCAGTTCTTGCTCAGCTGGCCGCCTGGTCGTTATTCTGCAACACAAACATAAGACTTATTCATTAACCCAAAGTGAAGATGTTTAGCCGAGAGAATTCCCGAAAAAGACAAATTCAGAGCAAATATTTTATAGAGCCTACGCTTCGCCTTTGCAACAGACTTGTTCACGTTAATAAAAAAAAAAGACTTGTCTCGATGAAAAAAAATATCTGCATATTCTGTATATCTATTTTAACTGTGCAGGTAAATACCAATTGAGATGCGAATCACGAAGTACCTACCTGACGAAGGGTTTCTGCGAGTGTCTGTATGAGGTACGCTGAAGGGGCGGTGGAGAATATACTTCACCAGCTACGAACTGGTAAGAGCTGCCGTCAGGTCTGGTGTATCCTCCTACTGGGAGACAGAAAGCCACGACAAATAAAGATTAACTTGGAACGTAGATAAATGGTTCAAAGAACCGACAAGTTGATAGATAAGACTCATGTACAACACTTGGCACTGCAGACATGTGTTTAATTTATCAAAGATTAACTTGCTGCCGGATGTATCGAAATCCTTCAACACAATCTTAATGTAAAATGAACCAATTATTGTTACAGCTTCTTGTCTGAGACATGCAACACAAAACAAGATTAACCAAGTCCTGCAACAATGGAGATGATTTACTAAGTCCTGCAATGTAATATATGATTTACCATGCCTTGAAAAATAAATCATTGTTTATCAAATCCTTCAAGATATGGTTTACCATAGACTTGGCTTCATACTCACAACACTACAGAGAGTTTCAATGAATCATACAGGTCAATAGCACAGATACCTCAATCATGCATATTTTAATCATCATACTTTAATTTTACTCTAAGCATGCATACTTTAATCATAACAGTATATGTTTCTTGGTTTATGTATCAATAACAGCCAAGCCAGCGCACCTGGTTGTCTGTTAGAGACAGCGACAGCCGGCTGCTTCTGTCTAAGACTTGGGTTGTAGTCTCCACCAGCAGCAACCCCAGTTCGATGACCGATCTTGGTTCGTACCCCTGACTGGGTGATGGTACCCAGTGGTGTGAGGGAGGAGGATGAAGAGTCCCCTGTCGAGACCAGCTCTGAAAAGGTTCCAGGAGACTGAATCCGAGGGTTTTTCAATGACCCGAATTATTATAATCATGAGGGGGGGGCTAAACCCGTAGGGATTATACAGCACCTGGGAGGGATGGAAAGTATTCAGACTCAATTAAGGGAACTGGAGCACAGATTCAATTCCCTAGATCAAGAACCCCTCACCAGCGTCAAGGAACCTCCCTTGAGGGGACAATGACCCGAAGAGAGCCGAGTGTGGATGGTCTAGGTGACAAATTCATACCTAATTTGTGAATAATTTGGAATAAGCAGTCACACGTATATGGTATACTGGGACGGTGTCTATTGCATTAACACGAAGGCTAAATACCACATTTACATAAATAAACAACATGCAATTTAGAGGTCTGTGAATTTAATTTTCTAAGCGGTCTTTCACTCGTACTAGAAATAAAAGAATAACAGGAGAACCACTCCTTATGTTCCTGTCTGTTCCAGTGAAATGAAGTCAGTGTCAGGCAGCCAAACATTAATGACTTCTTCACGTTCATGTTAATGTTTCTCAGATCACAGATCAGTTGGTAACAAGTGAAACATTGTCCTATATAGAAAAATATATGACAACTTGTTTTTATTGCATACTTAGACGTTTCGGAGCCGCTTGAAACGTTTTTTGAAACGTGAAACGATGTTATAATCTCAATCAAACAGAACTTAACTCAGGATGATGAGAATTTATCCCGTTACCAGGGTGGTTAACTGGGAATGATTAGTTAATCTTCAAGTGACCGGTTAAGTATGAATGGGGTTTCCTTGGAAGGATGAATTACTGAGTGATGAATCACCTGTGAGCGACAGGTTCCCTGTGATTAGCAGGGAACCTGTCGCTCACAGGCGAATGGCAGGTTTCGGGTGAATAGCTAATTAGCTATGAATTACAGGTTACCTGTGAGTGCCGGACCTGGTACGTTGATGACTTGTCCTCTACGGGTTTGTCCTGGGTGAGGAGGTGGGTGAGGAGGTGGGTGAGGTGGGTAAGGACGTGGGTGAGGTGCTTTGGGCGTGGTCCCGTCACCTACTTCACTACAGAGAAAGTATTAAAATGAAATTCAGTTGACATTCTACATTATTATTATTAATATTACAAGACAAGAAGACCCTTCCAGCGATCATTAATCATCCCAGAATACGATTAATAAATGTCCTATAATCAACATCTGGATGGGTAATAAAGGTTTCCTTCAACTTAATCAATTTAAAAGGATATCTAATTATAGCAGATGCAGGTAAAGTATCACATAATGAAAGATAAGACATCTTACTAACCTCCTGAGTGGGTGGGTGGTGGGTGGAGGTTGTGGTAAGGTTGTTGAGGTTGCTACGGAGGTGTGTCTGGAGGCAGGAGGAAGTAACTTCGATGGCCGAAATTGTGGCCTTTGTGATTGTGACCCTTGGGGGAATTCGTGAAGTCCCTGAGGGCGGGGTTGATGGCCCTGGGGATGTAATTGATAGCCCTGCAGGAGTGGTTCTTGTCCCTGGGGTAGGGGTTGAGGTTCCCGTGGACGTAGTTGATAGCTCTGTAGGAGTGGTTCTTGTTCCTGCGGGAAGAGTTGATGTCCTTGGGGGCGTGGTTGATTTCCATGGGGGCGTGGTTGATGTCCCTGGGGGCGTGGTTGAGGTCCTTGGGGGCGTGGTTGCTGTACATTTGGTCGTGGTGGCGATGCTACAGGTGAGGCAGCCCCGGGAGACAGAGTGGGATGGACAGGGTTGTAGTACTTGACAGGTTCTCTGGGTATAAGGTGACTGCCCTTGTTATGGACTTCAGGTTCCCTGAAATTCACGAGTGTCTTATGATTTGCAGCTCTCCCTGGACTGTTTGCGTGTATTTGTAAGTGAGCAACTGTACATGTATTCACGCACTTTCACTCACACATATAGGCAGTGGCGGACCTACATTTTTGGGGCCCTGAAGCTTGAACCGTTATGGGGACCCCTTCGCAACCCTTTCTCATACAGTGGACTAAAGTCGCTCCTGGGGCCCCTCCGATTTTAGGGGCCCAGAAGCAATAGTTTCATGCAGGGACTTGTACACACATGCAGATACACACAAATATACGAGTGATATGGAAAAAAATAGCAAAATACGTCCAATGAAACACAGGGGCGCCATGGTGACAACCAGAGAACCACTGTGTCAACTTACGTGGGTCAAGAGGATTCAACCTGCTACCAGCACATATTAAAAAAAAAAAATTGTTGGAACAAACGTAGATGTTTTCAAGAGGAAACTGGATCACTACCTTTGCCAAGCGTAAGATCAACCAGGATGTGACGGTTATGTGGGCCAGCGGACCGCCAGTGGCAACAGCCTGGTTGAACAGGCAATGAAGAGAAAAGCCTGGCCTCAGGCTGGGTTGCGAGGGTAGAAAAACTCTCGAAACCGATCACAGGTACACCCGATGGAATAATACCAAGAATTTTAAGAGAATATGTGGGAGTGGCTTAGCAGGCCACGCCCACCCATCTTTTAAAAAAAAAATGAACAAAATGAACACAGGACGCGAGAACGATCACAAATTAAATTATACTCAGATTCCACAAAGAAGTTTTTTTTACTAAGGATACAACAAGAACAATGGGACATGGTTGGAAATTCTCTCGGATGAACCACAGAATTAGCAGATAAAGAAGTGTAATGAACAGAACAATGGCAGTGAAAGCAGACTCCGACTTACTCCATCTAACGTGATCAAGAGACCGCACTCACGGCGCTAGTCAAGCCGGACGCAAGAAAGGAAAGCGGACCTCAAACAGGGTTTCAAAAATATATATTTTGGGGTATATTTGAGGATCACTTGATGGAACAAATTCACTAGATTGAAGACCATCTGAAAGAGTCTCACCTGGTGCCAGATACTCACCTGGGATGATGATAGGCGCCCATCGAAAGGCTGTGTGACCCGAAGTCGATGGAGTGAGGTTCCACCCTCCTGGTGGGGGCCGCACCTGCCCTGCACACACACACAAACAATAACAAAAACAATCAGGCAACCATGCAAAGGTAGCTCTTCGGGGATACCCAATTAACGTTGGAATACAATGAAATATAATTACAAATGAATACACAACGTATCGCTCAAAGAGAGCTTTATCAAGTTATATCATTGAGCGAAATGCAGCAATAATAAAGGCTTACGCTATTGCATTTGTTTCTCTCATCTATCTAGACACAAAAACGAATTCATTCTATTTTGAAACGCTGAAGACAATGGTAGAACCGTGAGTGAAATGTGTTGAAGGAAAGACATAGGTGCAGAATAAATCTTTATTGGCAACGTTTCGCTCTATCTTAAGCTTTATCATGTCAATGACTTAATAAAAGCTTAATAAAAGCTTACTCTATATTTGTTCCTTAATGTGAATCCCCCTTACAAGTCTAGCGCTTTCCCATTAACATAATAGTAATCTGTTGTATATGAGATTATCTTAAACTAAGAAAGGATTATATTAAATAAATGTGTGTGATGGAGAATGACTAGTGGGAGCTTAGGAATGCAGGTGACTGAACTATGAGCGTGGGAAGGTATACATAACTTACCCGTGGGAGAGGTGTGATGGGCGTGTGGAGCCCACACGCAGGTGGGCCCCAGGGTAATTAACCTGGTAGACTGTGTGTTGTGGGTGCAGCGTGTCAGGCAGGCGCGGGGGAGGCAAGTCTGGGGTGAGAGGAATACAAGGCGAGGTTAGTGCCAGATATTCTTAGGGTGTGAGTACACAGTATACTATGTAGAACAAACTTTTGTTGGGGAACAACGTTTCGCTCAGAGTAGAGCTGTATGATTATTCTGATTATTTTTCATTCCCCTGATTTATGTATAAGCATTCCATGGAACATTATATAGAACAAAAGTTAGAGTATGAGTGACTAATATATGTTGAAGTTCTATATTATTTAAAAAGTTTAATTAACCCATCTCAAATACAAATAACCAAAGGATTAATCAAAGAATCTTCCCTGAAAATGTTCAATTTTTGTTCTGTAAATGTTCAGTTTTTTTAGCACAGGGAGCCTGCTGCCTCTCAAACCCGATTCTTCTTTATTTTCGCCTATGATTACAGGATAGAAAGAGAGAGAGAGAGAGAGAGAGAGAGAGAGAGAGAGAGAGAGAGAGAGAGAGAGAGAGAGAGAGAGAAGGTTGCTTGAAATAAAAGATTCAGGGGCACAAATGGAAGCTAAACACACCACTGAACTATAGAGACGTTAAGAAGTATTTTTTCCACCTCAGGATGGTATGGAAGTATATGAGATAGAAGAGAATGTGCTTAAGGCAAGCTTCATGTACAGTGTGACGAATAGGTACGACAAGTCAGGTCAGTTAATGTTGATTAAGGTAGCATGAGAAGCTGGGCTAGAAACTAACAATAGGCCCTCTCAAACAGCCCACACACACACACACACCTTTTGGGGCTTATCCCTTTGAAAAATCTCCTTAAATTTTCACCAATATATGCCAGTAAAAATTATAATTATTGCGAAGAATAAAACACCTTAAATCCGATCCGCCATTCCTCTCCCATGAAACGAAGGTAACAGCACTAACCTCTACAGCGAGGAACCCGCAACAATAAAGTTACACTGTCAACATTAATGAGAGTGAGGTCAGAATATCCCCGAGCAGCCCGGGAGAAGAAGTCACCATTAAAACTTTGTCGCCTCACTTTTTTATACTGGGAAGTTGGACATGTGACGCTTCGAGGGAGCTCTTAAAAGTTATCATCGGCTGTCGGAAACAATAGAAGCACAGGAAGGGCTCTCCAAAAATTGCAAGTTCCTTGTGTTATTGGGTGATGACGGTGAAGGTGATGGTGCTGGTGTTGGTGCGGGTGTTGGTGTTACTGCTGGTGTTGGTGTTGATGCTGGTGTTGTTGCGAGTGCTGGTGTTGTTGTGGGTGCTGGTGTTGCTGCGGATGTTGGTGTTACTGCTGGTGTTGATGCAGGTGTTGGTGTTGTTCCGGGTGTTGGTGTTGCTGCTGGCGTTGGTGTTGCTGCTGGCGTTGGTGTTGGTGCTACAGGTATTAGTGCTGCTGCAGGATTAGATATACTGCAGATGATGGCGCTGCAGGTCCTGGACTTGTCTAAAGTTATTGATGCTAGCTAACCCCCCCCCCTTCCAACAGGAATTAAAGAACGGATGGGGAATGGGTGTCAATCCGGTTCGATGCAAGGAGATAACAGATCCAATTTCTTGAATCAAGATCTTCCCCCCTCACCAGCATCGAGACCCCTCCCTCGATGCTCTCATTCCTAAAACCTGTGTTGCATCTCCTTCCAACGGTGATATATGTTTGTGCACTATATCCCCATCATCCCAGGATTGCAGTATGCAACAGCAGTCTTATCTTTCAACATTCGCACAGGTGATCCCTGGCAGCGACAAGTACCTCGTTACGGGCGCCATGGTTGGCACCCAATTCCAATATGAAACGTAGAATGGCAAGCATCGCAGACACGTATCATAGGACGACCCTTGGT
Source organism: Cherax destructor (assembly GCA_009830355.1). Classification (NCBI taxonomy): domain Eukaryota; kingdom Metazoa; phylum Arthropoda; class Malacostraca; order Decapoda; family Parastacidae; genus Cherax; species Cherax destructor. The sequence continues at coordinate 504,030 of WNWK01000272.1, forward strand.
CCAGACGTTTCGCTCGGTATTAGAACTTCATAACTTGATAAAGGTCTGCACAGAGCGAAACGTTTTCTTAATAAAGGTTAACCGCGTGTCCTTTGACCATGTCCAAAGTGATAGTTGAAGGCTGAGTGAAAACTGCCCAGGAAATAATGTTATATTCTGATTTTGAGTTTACGTTGGTATGTCCACCGCGCTGGACGTACGTCAGTGAGCGCTGGACGTACGTCAGTGAGCGCTGGACCTACGTCAGTGAGCGCTGGACTTGATTCGATCAAGACAGTAGTTCATCGTCTTGTATATCCTTCAAGGAAGGTAGGTGCCTTGATGGCGGTGAAGGGATCTTGATTAACAGATTTGGAATAATAATAATAACAATAATATTAATATTTAAAATACTACTACAACAACAGCTACTACTAGTAACAATAATAATAACAGCAATAAATAATTATAATATTAATAATAATAACAAATTGTGGACTTCTGTTAGACTTTATGTCTGTTACTGCGGAGTATTATTATGGTTATATTCATATCTCCTCTGTACTGTCGCCTCACGCAACTGCTTGTCAAGCCAGAGCCCAACACAACCAGCTCTTTTCCTGTCGTTAAAATACAGTTTCTCATTGAAGAAATGCTTAATTATTACCTTAAGAGTATTCCGTTAGCGGGAGTTCCAAGCGCTGAGACCACAAGCGGTGAATAAGGTAATGATTCCCGTGTGGACACACCATCTGCTACCCTGCCTACCGTTGCCAGGTTAGCGACAGTGACTAGTTTCGGTAGGGCGTCGGATTTTCGAGGTTCTTCGGGAGGACGTGCGGTTAAGGCACGTCACGTCTCTGCAAACGTGCATTTTGTAACTTTCTTCGTTGAGTAATGGTTGTTAATGGCAGCCACGTCGGTGGCTAGCTGGAGTTGTCTTGTCTGGTGCGAGTGGCAGCCAAGGGCCCACCACACAACAGCTGGCCATGGTGACCGCTGTGAGGGTCACCCCTCCGCTCCTCATTGGTATTTACTGCGGCCATGAACACTTGTGGCATGAAGTATAGGCACTGCGTATATACAGCGTGAGGTGTATACAAGCTTTCAGTGTATACCCTCAGAGTTTAGCTGAATCACGATGGAAATCAGTCACTTTGTCTGACTTTTACGGGTGAGAAATCACGAAAGCACTTGGAATTTTATCATTTTCTCACAGTGGCTATTTTGCATATTGTGATATCCCTTGTTTACTGTAATCTTATTGCACGAGTTACTAGGTATGATAATTGTACTAATGTGTACCTGTACCTAAACACACACACTTTAAATTAGATGTATTTCGCTCACTGAGCGATCCGAGAAAGGTTCCCCTTATCCTGCAAGCCCAGCCCCCTCTACCTCAACCCAGCCTCAGGAGGCAAAGGAGATGTAGCCAAATTCCCCGAACAACCGGGGAGTTATAGGTCAACACTCCCGAGCGGTCCAGTAGCTGGAGGTTAACACCCTGAAGCCCCCTCTAGGGAGGAGCCTTGATAGCTGTAAGAGGCTCGTGATCCAGGAAATTTAGCCTATCTTCCCTTTCCTTGGATTAAATTTGACTGCTTCTCATTCCTCCTGATGCTGTCTGACACACTGAGGTCCGGGGTCGATCCCCGGTACGGGTGAAACATTAGGACGTGTTTTCTTAAGACACCTGCTGTCCATGTTTAACTAGCAGTAAAACAGGTACCTGGGTGTCAGTCGACTGGTGTGGGTCGCATCCTGGGACGAAATTGACCTAATTTGCCCGAAATGCTCTGCATAACAAGGGACTTACTGTATAGTAGTCTGTCATTGATATCAGCTATGGTCTGTATACCTTGTACATGTACTTGTAGAAATAAAGACTATTATTATTATAGCTTAGAAATCTCCCATTAATGTAATAATAATAATAATAACAAATAATAATAATAATAATAATAATAATAACAATAATAACAATGATGATAATAATAATAATAATAATAATAAACAATAATAATAATAATAATAATAATAACAATGATAAAAATAATAATAATAATAATAATAATAATAATAATAACAATGATGATGATAATAATAACAATGATAATAATAATAATAATAATAATAATAATAATGCCTTCTCTTCATCTTTGTGCCTCTTCCTACACAGCCTACACGAACACCACCAGTGGAGTTCGGCAGCTACGGTACAAAACTGGACTATACCTCATGAGCAATAAGGTCTTTAATCCCAATACTTATTATAAAGAGTTGCTTATTAAGAGCTGTGCTGGTTGTAAGTCGATCTCTTCTTCCTCCTCGCTCGGTTGACTTACTCATGTCTCTAAGATGAAGAAACTCGTTAACGCTCGGGAAAGCAGTCTGGTGTCGGGCTACTGAAGCTGCTGCAGCAGGGAGGTGCTGCAGCAGGGAGGTGCTGCAGCAGGGGGGTGCTGCAGCAGGGAGGTGCTGCAGCAGGGAGGTGCTGCAGCAGGGAGGTGCTGCAGCAGGGAGGTGCTGCAGCAGGGGGGTGCTGCAGCAGGGAGGTGCTGCAGCAGGGAGGTGCTGCAGCAGCGCCACAGTTCCACGGGGGTCCTGACTGCCTTAGGGTTCTGATTGTATGGGGGTCTTGATTGCTTGGGGGTACTGGCTTCACGAAGTCTTGACTGGGGTCCTGACTCCATGAATATTCACAAGCACACACACACACACACACAGTAACAAACAGATGAACACAGTTTAGCAGTGTGTTTGTCTCTCAGTTAGCCAACGGAGGATCGAGTATCCACACCTTCAGAAAGAATTATTATATAAAAAAGAATATCTCTCTAGGTATTTTTTCATTTCTCTCCCCTTCGTCACACAAACATTTTCGGTACTCACTGCGGTCAAGGAGAGTCGTGGAGTCCAGAAGATGACCTGGTTTCATATTGGCCGTGACAATGACCTTGGGAGGCAGCGGCTCAGTGCCGTGACCCGATCTTCTCCTGGAGGCTCCTCCGTGATAGTGACTCCGGCCCTGTGGACAACACATCCTCTTGTAAGGTCAGTGGTCATTGTGAGAGGGAAAATATTATCCTTGTTCCCGAGTGGGAGTGAGAGGGAGCTTGTTCCCGAGTGGGAGGAGAGGGAGCTTGTTCCCAAGTGGGAGGCATTGAGGGGAAGTTGTACCTGAGTGGGAGGAATTGAGAGGGAGCTTGTTCTCGAGTGGGAGATGTAGTGACATAGGAAGAAAGGTGAAGAGAGAGAGATATCCTGAGGTAGGAGGATCGGGGATACCTCCCTCACTCCACCTCATTGGATCAAACACCAGCTAATTTCCATGAATTTTCTTTGAAATCTAAACAGTGAGATTTATCACTTTAAAAATAAAACAAGTTTCAATGTAAAAATTTTATTCGATATATCAGGGAACACATCAGGGAACACCTCAGGGATCATTGTGAAGCAGGAAGCACTTCAGGGATCATTGTGAGGCAGGGAACACTTCACGGATCATAGTGAGGCAGGGAACGCCTCAGGCATCTCACCAGGGTGTCCCAGTTCTCATATTCTTCTCGTCTTGATCCATTACAGATCAAAACTCTGTCAGGAAGCTCCGTCGACAGAATAGACCGCACCACAAGTCAGCATTTTCATCACCTCAGAAGGAATACTAAGATGAAGGAACTGGCCAGTGAGAGAGAGAGAGAGAGAGAGAGAGAGAGAGAGAGAGAGAGAGAGAGAGAGAGAGAGAGAGAAGAGAGAGAGAGAGAAATGACCATAAACAAGCTTCAGACTCCAATATTGTGAAGAAACAAGAGGTTATAAAACACGAGCTGATGGAACGACCAACCCCGGGCCTCGACACCCTCCCTAAACATCCACAAATTTATTGATACATGGGGTCTAAGTCACTTGTCGGGGAGAGCAATGTATACACCTTTCTGGCGAGGATCTGAGGAGCTGATAAAAGGAGAAGGATAGTGCACCCGTGTTACCCTGGACGCAGGGAGAGGTAGTTTGCCTTGAAAAACGTTCTTCCCTTCTGATGAGGTTGGTATTTTAGGTAAAAATCTGTTACCAGAAGAAGTCATTGCAGGGAAGAGCTTTGGAAAAAAATAATGCGTAAAAAGAAACTATCATAATTTGGGTAATGTTGTAGATTTATTTTGGTAGTTTTAATGACTCGGCTGCATATTGGTCATTAAGGCTGCACATTGGTCATTGTTACGTCATGGGCCATGTCTAGGCCTGTTTTGGCCATTTCTGTAACAAGATGTCGAATCAAGGTCAGGTCTAGTTGTCCTTGGACAAAGATGCCATTTTAATTTGGGGATTATAATTAGGAGACTCATCCGACTAAATAAAATTAGTGATCTTTAATACAAAATAATCCATATAAAGACATAGTGTATGATACAAAGATCTCTCTTGTAGTGTAATACATAAAGATACAGTTAATACGGAAAACAGTCGACATACGACTTGTAAATGTTTCTGAAATGTTTATAATCAATGATATGAGTCTTATACAATAATATTTTTACATGAAAGTTCCGAAATGTATCAAGTGAAACTATCGTCTCAATAAAGACAGATTCGTATTAGATACCAGTCGAGACTATATATACATTATCTAACTTTAATGAATGCCAGAAGTCTATATTAAAGTATAGACATAGGCCGAAATCTCAGCTAATAACAAGCTATCACTGAGTCAGAGACGAGAAGATAACGTTACCGACCATACCAGGGACCATCAACACATCCTCCATATGGGTTGAATAACTTCCCTCAATACTGACACAGAGTCCAGCACAATACTGACACAGAGTCCAGCACAATACTGACACAGAGTCCAGCACAATACTGACACAGAGTCCAGCACAATACTGACACAGAGTCCAGCACAATACTGCACAGAGTCAGCACAATACTGACACAGAGTCCAGCACAATACTGACACAGAGTCCAGCACAATACTGACACAGAGTCCAGCACAATACTGACACAGAGTCCAGCACAATACTGACACAGAGTCCAGCACAATACTGACACAGAGTCCAGCACAATACTGACACAGAGTCCAGCACAATACTGACACAGAGTCCAGCACAATATGATTGCTGACTGAAGCGGCGGGTAGATACTGCACCTCAAATGGATCAAAGACTTAGTTTAAGACTCGGATATAACTAGAGTGTCCCAGAGACACGCGACTTCCTTCTCCTAAGCCAGAGAATAATTATTCTCCACGGAAGCTCAGCAGCATCAGTAGACGGCTTCGGCTTAGCATCGAAACCTGAGTCAGAATAGAACACAAGAGGAGGGAGAGATGTTTCCTAGGCTCTATGCAGGCCAGGACTGACTTGAGGCCACGCCTCTGAGCCTTACAATACAATGCATCACCTGACACCTGTACTTCACTGGCGGTGCCAGGGACCGCCAGACACTAACAAACTAACGACAGTTAGCAAGACAGTTTCTCACAGTGAAACGCCTATCACTAAAAATAAACATCCTACCTATAAATATAGCTAACCACATAGCGGCAGATAATAATATAAAGCAAAATATCTTTATTTTAGCTATTAATGAAGATATCGGCAATATAATATTAAGTGAAAAGGAAATTATATACATACAACATTAATTATCAACACAGGGTCCAAGCAGAGGACGCATCAGTCATTAAGGCTGCACATTGGTCATTAAGGCTGGACATTGGTCATTAAGGCTGGATATCACCTGTACGCCACCAGTCCATAATATTTTAATTCCTAATGCAGGAATTAAAGTAAATTCGCAGTATATATACACTGAGGGAAACATACCTCCCGGTGTATACACTACACACATTGATATTTACATTTCTCATTAGATATTCACTAAGAGATACACACTTCTCAGTGTACATACAGTGAGTGTCCTTTTAATAAATATTCTCTTGTTGGTATATATATTTAGGATTTGCAGTATTAAATCCAATGCTTATTTTTAAATATAAAATATTACACGCAATCTCACTTACATGCTCAAAGTTTGATCAGCAGCAACACAGGAAAGTTCACTGCTGAAGCAGGAGTGACAGTTTGATCAGTAGCAACACAGGAAAGTTCACTGCTGAAGCAGGAGTGACAGTTTGATCAGTAGCAACACAGGAAAGTTCACTGCTGAAGCAGGAGTGACAGTTTGATCAGTAGCAACACAGGAAAGTTCACTGCTGAAGCAGGAGTGACAGTTTGATCAGAGCAACACAGGAAAGTTCACTGCTGAAGCAGGAGTGACAGTTTGATCAGTAGCAACACAGGAAAGTTCACTGCTGAAGCAGAAGTGACAGTTTGATCAGTAGCAACACAGGAAAGTTCACTGCTGAAGCAGGAGTGACAGTTTGATCAGTAGCAACACAGGAAAGTTCACTGCTGAAGCAGGAGTGACAGTTTGATCAGTAGCAACACAGGAAAGTTCACTGCTGAAGCAGGAGTGACAGTTTGATCAGTAGCAACACAGGAAGTTCACTGCTGAAGCAGAGTGACATGTTCGTACTGAAACAGGCAGGCAACACAGGAAAGTTCACTGCTGAAGCAGAAGTGACAGTTTGATCAGTAGCAACACAGGAAAGTTCACTGCTGAAGCAGGAGTGACAGTTTGATCAGCAGCAACACAGGAAAGTTCACTGCTGAAGCAGGAGTGACAGTTTGATCAGCAGCAACACAGGAAAGTTCACTGCTGAAGCAGGAGTGACAGTTTGATCAGCAGCAACACAGGAAAGTTCACTGCTGAAGCAGGAGTGACAGTTTGATCAGCAGCAACACAGGAAAGTTCACTGCTGAAGCAGGAGTGACAGTTTGATCAGCAGCAACACAGGAAAGTTCACTGCTGAAGCAGGAGTGACAGTTTGATCAGTAGCAACACAGGAAAGTTCACTGTTGAAGCAGGAGTGACAGTTTGATCAGCAGCAACACAGGAAAGTTCACTGCTGAAGCAGGAGTGACAGTTTGATCAGCAGCAACACAGGAAAGTTCACTGCTGAAGCTGGAGTGACAGTTTGATCAGCAGCAACACAGAAAAGTTCACTGCTGAAGCAGGAGTGACAGTTTGATCAGTAGCAACACAGGAAAGTTCACTGCTGAAGCAGGAGTGACAGTTTGATCAGTAGCAACACAGGAAAGTTCACTGCTGAAGCAGGAGTGACAGTTTGATCAGCAGCAACACAGGAAAGTTCACTGCTGAAGCAGGAGTGACAGTTTGATCAGTAGCAACACAGGAAAGTTCACTGCTGAAGCAGGAGTGACAGTTTGATCAGCAGCAACACAGGAAAGTTCACTGCTGAAGCAGGAGTGACAGTTTGATCAGTAGCAACACAGGAAAGTTCACTGCTGAAGCAGGAGTGACAGTTTGATCAGCAGCAACACAGGAAAGTTCACTGCTGAAGCAGGAGTGACAGTTTGATCAGTAGCAACACAGGAAAGTTCACTGCTGAAGCAGGAGTGACAGTTTGATCAGCAGCAACACAGGAAAGTTCACTGCTGAAGCAGGAGTGACAGTTTGATCAGCAGCAACACAGGAAAGTTCACTGCTGAAGCAGGAGTGACAGTTTGATCAGAGCAACACAGGAAAGTTCACTGCTGAAGCAGGAGTGACAGTTTGATCAGTAGCAACACAGGAAAGTTCACTGCTGAAGCAGGAGTGACAGTTTGATCAGTAGCAACACAGGAAAGTTCACTGCTGAAGCAGGAGTGACAGTTTGATCAGCAGCAACACAGGAAAGTTCACTGCTGAAGCAGGAGTGACAGTTTGATCAGTAGCAACACAGGAAAGTTCACTGCTGAAGCAGGAGTGACAGTTTGATCAGTAGCAACACAGGAAAGTTCACTGCTGAAGCAGGAGTGACAGTTTGATCAGTAGCAACACAGGAAAGTTCACTGCTGAAGCAGGAGTGACAGTTTGATCAGTAGCAACACAGGAAAGTTCACTGCTGAAGCAGGAGTGACAGTTTGATCAGTAGCAACACAGGAAAGTTCACTGCTGAAGCAGGAGTGACAGTTTGATCAGTAGCAACACAGAAAAGTTCACTGCTGAAGCAGGAGTGACAGTTTGATCAGTAGCAACACAGGAAAGTTCACTGCTGAAGCAGGAGTGACAGTTTGATCAGTAGCAACACAGAAAGTTCACTGCTGAAGCAGGAGTGACAGTTTGATCAGTAGCAACACAGGAAAGTTCACTGCTGAAGCAGGAGTGACAGTTTGATCAGTAGCAACACAGGAAAGTTCACTGCTGAAGCAGGAGTGACAGTTTGATCAGTAGCAACACAGAAAGTTCACTGCTGAAGCAGGAGTGACAGTTTGATCAGTAGCAACACAGGAAAGTTCACTGCTGAAGCAGGAGTGACAGTTTGATCAGCAGCAACACAGGAAAGTTCACTGCTGAAGCAGGAGTGACAGTTTGATCAGTAGCAACACAGGAAAGTTCACTGCTGAAGCAGGAGTGACAGTTTGATCAGCAGCAACACAGGAAAGTTCACTGCTGAAGCAGGAGTGACAGTTTGATCAGCAGCAACACAGGAAAGTTCACTGCTGAAGCAGGAGTGACAGTTTGATCAGCAGCAACACAGGAAAGTTCACTGCTGAAGCAGGAGTGACAGTTTGATCAGCAGCAACACAGGAAAGTTCACTGCTGAAGCAGGAGTGACAGTTTGATCAGTAGCAACACAGGAAAGTTCACTGCTGAAGCAGGAGTGACAGTTTGATCAGCAGCAACACAGGAAAGTTCACTGCTGAAGCAGGAGTGACAGTTTGATCAGCAGCAACACAGGAAAGTTCACTGCTGAAGCAGGAGTGACAGTTTGATCAGTAGCAACACAGGAAAGTTCACTGCTGAAGCAGGAGTGCTTGTTTTCAGGTTGATCAGCGGAACATCGATTTATTCAGAAGTGAGTGTTAGCATGAGATGCTCAGCCTGTGAACACCTCACTTGTGGCTCCTCCCTTCCCACCTACGTCTTCTGTCCTCCTTTCCTGCTTGCTCCTGAACACACACACACAAACCACGAACACGCGCGTGTGCATACACTTACCTTCATATGCAAATCAGTGGAAATAAGTCATGATTGACCTTTCTCTCCTCTCTCTCTCTCTCTCTCTCTCTCTCTCTCTCTCTCTCTCTCTCTCTCTCTCTTTCATATTTTTGTCTTATTTAAACTTAATTAATTTTAGGAATATGAAATAAAAAAAATAGAGTAACAATATTATTTTAATTGATAATGTAGGGTTAGGTAAGGTTCGTCAGGAAACAGGACAAGTGTTTCCTGACGCGGGTCTAGTCGTATGATGGCCCGCCGTTGGAGCTTTAGGTCATCTAACCGAGGCCTTCTGCTGGCTTACCGGTTCACCTCTTAAAACATTATGGCTATAGCTATAACCATTTAGTAATTTATAATGTAGTTCAGCCTTCAAGCAAGACCTCCAAGCCTCCAGCGAGGAGGTACTTCACATCTCCCAGCTTATCCTCTAAGATCCACCTCCAAGTCACAATCTCTCAACTCTCTCTCAACTTCCTTCAAATTCCTCTTTCACGACTGACCACCCCACCAAGCAAGACCTCCAAACCCAAGGTGGAGGCTATTTTGCATTCCTCCTCCACCCCAGTTCGTCCTCCAAGCAGATTCTTCAATCCCCCAAATGAGGGGGGGGGACGCTTCGAATCCCCGGGAGCGTCCCTCAACATTCCCCTACAGTTTTTAAGATTGAATTTTAATGTAACTTCAGATCCATTCTTTGCAACCAATACAGCAACCCACCACCACTACCACCACCACCCATTACTACCACAAGCTCCACCACCACCACCACCACTACCACCACCCATTACTACCACAAGCTCCACCACCACCCACCACCATTACTACCACAAGCTCCACCACCACCACCACCACCCACTACCATTACTACCACAAGCTCCACCACCACCACCCATTACTACCACAAGCTCCACCACCACCACCCACCACCACCCATTACTACCACAAGCTCCATCACCACCACCACCACCCACTACCATTACTACCACAAGCTCCACCACCACCACCACCACTACCACCACCCATTACTACCACAAGCTCCACCACCACCCACCACCATTACTACCACAAGCTCCACCACCACCACCACCACCCACTACCATTACTACCACAAGCTCCACCACCACCACCCATTACTACCACAAGCTCCACCACCACCACCACTACCACCACCCATTACTACCACAAGCTCCACCACCACCACCACCCACCACCACCCATTACTACCACAAGCTCCACCACCACCATGACATGTGCACCTCAGCGCCATTATTTACATAACAGAACGCTGGAATCCGCCACTTCTTTTAGTGGCGATGTGTGTCAAGTCTTCCTTACGGACGGTGACGTTGAGGTCATTGCAAGCCGGTTGCAAGAATCTGCAATGCTGTTTACACAGGTGACTGCTAACGTAGCTGGAAAATTAAACTTTTCAGACTGAAGAAAATAACGGCAGAGAAAAGTTGGTAGAACGGTACGGACGCTACCGTCCAGAATTAGATACGGTACGGTTGATTTTTTTTGTTAAAAGTACGGTACGAAATTATGGTACGATATTTTCCTTAAGGTACGGTACGGTATTTTTATGCTACGAAAAAAAAAAAAACAGAAAAAATACTGTACCGTGCAGCACAGAGGACAGTCTCACTTCAATACACTGGTTGTTGCAGTTACCTAATACCTCCTGTATGACCTCCCTACGGGTTTAGCGCTTTCCCACGAATCTCCGAGTTGCTACAATTAAGAGTTTTATTCTACTCTATCATTTTTTTGGGGACAAATAAAAAAAAAAAAGAGTTGAAGAAAAGCGTGTTTTTTTTATGTTGTGCTAATCATGGAAGAACACGACAGCTTTCTTCACGAGAGGATGTGTCCGGCATTCCATGTATTACTGAGTTATGTCATATTACGTAACTGTGTCATGTGTACTTCAGCAGCATACATCACCTCACCTTGTATATCGTGACCTGTGAAGATTATTGCAGGAGAGATACCAACTGTCACATCAGAGTTCTACTTGTAGCCACATCAACCCGAGGGAAGCAATGCAATGTCACATTTACTAATTAAAACACTCAAATGTGTGTGTATGTGTGTGTGTGTGTGTGTGTGTGTGTGTGTGTGTGTGTGTTGTGTGTGTGTGTGTGTGTGTGTGACATGCTTGAATAAATCAGATAGAGTTATACTTCCTGTAAGGAATTTTCATGGACAGTTAGAAGTCATTCCTTTCACTGTTAGATTTAACAGCCATTTAAGTAAAGACTCATATTGTCTAGTGCTCAGCTGTCTGCAGAAGCCAAAAAAAAAAAAAATTATTTAGCATAGTTCTGAAGCTGCATTCATTTAAAATCACTGGAAAGATACGGAATTGCTGTACGATATATTGATCGTACCTTACGGTACGAAATTATGGTAGGGTATTTCTGACAGGTACAAAATCTGGAAAAAAAACTATAGATGTATTTCGGCAGCTGATCGATCCCAGAAAAGTATCCCAGTATTACATAATCCCAGTCTGTGTTAATGTTGGAAGAATTGCCGACTATATGTTAGGTATTAGGACACAAGCCGTTGGTAACGGTTTGACAAAGCTCCTAGAGAGCGAAACGTTGCCACAATAAAATGTCACATTAGTTGCACTTGTGTCCTTTTACCTAATATAATCCCAGTCCCCTGTACATAATGCACGCAAAAGGAATAGTGCAGAGTGCGGCATACGTTTGTAATGTAGTTAAATATTAGTTATCGGATCGAAATTCCGTTCTGCCGACTACAGGGTGGGAAAAAATTATTATCGAGAGCAAGATTTGACTGGAACAAATCATGATGACTAGATGAAGCATAGCAGAGAGCGAAATGTTGTGCCAATGAAAGTGATAACAGACGTTTCTTCGCAACGTCTGTTATCACTGACTCTAGTGACGTCAGGGTGTAAATATTGGATCTAGTAACGTCAGTGTATTAATAATGACTGTAGTAACGTCAGTGGAGAAGGAGTGGGGAAACGAGGCCACACAATACACCTCTTCCGTCTCATATCATTCTTGTTTTTTACATCCTTCGCTTGATACGAAATATTTTATCAGAAAACGTCATTCCTTGTAAGGCGGCGGGCGATAAGAGGCGATCACACAGGCGTGGCTTCGCTGATAGCAAAACTTAAGAGACTGGAAGATGTTTATGTTGCGGGTTATACCTGTTTCCTGATCGACTGGCTGACTTACCTGTTTCCTGATAGGTTCTCACACTATATTTCCAGCGATTGTCACGCTGTCTCTCGGTGCACCTGCGTCCTAAATGATTTTGTGCACCCGTTTTTTAGATTTTGATACGTCTGGTACATGGCTCCGACGTGTGCCTTGTGGAATATGAAAGTCCTCAGCGGCCGGGAAATCTGGGGCATCAATAGTTGATGCCAGCGTTTCATCACTGAGTCGACCATCAACATCATCACAGCGTTGGAACATCAGTGGTATCCCTGGTTTGAAGGGTATAACATTGACAGGTTTGTGAACAAAAAGACAGGTATACATAAATATACTTTGTCTACTGTCCCTTTGACAATAACGTTATATTTGGTTGCAACATCTGTTTCACCACTGGATTACACACTTGCAAAATCATTGGAGTGATAACTTGGAATTCCACCGGTATCATAATTAGTTATCGCATCTCCTGCGCCGCTGTCAAACTCGTGCGACCACCGGCACACCCTGACACCACTGTGTTCACACCTCTAACATCATGTTGGTACATTTGTACCACTGTCGGCCCACCAAACTTTCAGTTTACATCCATCTTCAACAACACCACCCAGCAACACCTTCCTCCATCCATACCCCACCAGCCATACCAGCCATACTTCACCAGCCATACCATACCAGCCATACTTCACCAGCCATACCATACCAGCCATACCTCACCAGCCATACCATACAAGCCATACCTAACCAGCCATACCATACCCTCGCCTCCTCCCAGCCCACTCGTAACACCCAGGAACTTCAGGAAAAACTTTTAAATTATGCTAAGAGTACTTAGAGGTCAAATTATACAAGTTGTGACCTAGAGTGTGTCTGCTTGGGGTCTACTGAGAGAACTTTAACTTTAGCTGGGGTCGAGCGTGTGTCGAGCTTGGGGTCTCCTGGGGTCTCCTGAGAATCTGTTGAGGTCTGAATTATGGGTAACAATGGCTCTGATACAGAAATGTCCTCTTATAGCCTCCCAGTTTCCATTTAGGTGCACTCAAACACACTCACGTACATATGAGCACATTCACACATACATGAGAACACACGTACACATTCCCACTCACATACATTGTACACGACGAATGTCCCACCTATCTTACAATACATAATACCAGAATGAAATTATATATATATATATATATATATATATATATATATATATATATATATATATATATATATATATATATATATATATATATATTTAAAGTTTTTGCATATTTTTTTGCGGAGATTCATGACATTTCGCCATGAAACATTCCTGGAATTGTAATGAACTATTTTAGATGATAAAGATTCCATAAACATTTGAACATAGGGATGACATTTTATGCCAAGGAAATATGAAGCCAGAATATATTAGATTTAGATTTTTAGATTTTTGCCTCCGAGACGACTATCCATCCTGTGGATGATAGTGGCTAGTTAACTGTGCACCTCATATCCATCCTATAGACGGTAGCGCGAGAGCATATGGATATACAAAGCGCCTGAGAACTAGGCCTCAAAAAGTTACCAGGAGTATATCTGGATTTATATCTTCAAACTAAATTAGAGTATTTGATTAATATACCTGTTATCTTATAGTCATTAATGAGAGACCTTGACATATCACACAGGTCATTGTCTATCTCTAAATTCATCACTAAGTGGTTAATCAAGCATATATAGTAGCCAAAAATGTAACCATAAGACTGATCACATACTTTGCATTTAGTTTAATCATCGTCTGTGTGTCTGCCATAATTTTTTACGTTCATTACGTTCATTTTACGTTCATGTTATGATAGTGGGTTATAGATCTACTCAGGCTCCTAACTGCATTTATTTGACATTCACTTTCATTGTTTTCTTCTCTCCTAATATTATTCCTAATACTACACACAGATATACCAAAGTTACATTCTACATTTTCCTCCAGGATACTTTGGCTAACTTATCAACTTTATCAGTAGTACTAGTAGTAGTACAAGAAATACTAGAAGTTGTAGTACTAGTAATAGTAGTACTAGTAGTAATAACACTACTACTAGTAGTACTAGTAGCAGTAGTACTAGTAAAAGTACTGGTAGTAGTAGTGACAATAGCAGTGGTAAGAGTAGTAGTCGTAAGTAGAATAATAATATACTATTTTTGACGGTAGTAAGGATTGGGAAAGTGTGTCATGCAGTGTGCGTGGGTTGCAAGTGTCATGCAGTGTGCGTGGGATGCAAGTGTCATGCAGTGTGCGTGGGATGCAAGTGTCATGCAGTGTGCGTGGGATGCAAGTGTCATGCAGTGTGCGTGGGATGCAAGTGTCATGCAGTGTGCGTGGGATGCAAGTGTCATGCAGTGTGCGTGGGATGCAAGTGTCATGCAGTGTGCGTGGGATGCAAGTGTCATGCAGTGTGCGTGGGATGCAAGTCTTGTGAGTTGTTCTCTTGCTAAGTCAACTGGTTGACTGTCAGACATCGTCACTCCCGCTTACCGGAGCGTGTAACACCCGGAGGTAAACTACCGCCGGTGAGACCTTTGTGTGACGTCTCTGCACGCTTCGTTGGCACCGTTAGTGACGCAGCTGCACTCCACCTTCCCAGCTGCTTGGGGAATGACGGGAGGGAGTTGCTTGCGGTGGAGTGTGTATACACAGTGACTGCAACAGCAGCTCTGGGGATACACGTACACGTGTATTGTAGGTGTTCTGTACACGTACAGGCACACACATAGACATAGACAGCAACACACCGGGGAGTTAATGTGATACAAGTATCGTTCAGAATATGACTGTGCGATTATTATTAATTTAAATGATGCGGTAAATGGGCAATCATCATTATGCGCAAGGAGTGGTGGAGGCTCGATCCTCCGTTTGCTAAGTCAGAAGTTGTACTAGGAGGCGTTCAGAACAAGAGAAATAGACAGATAGATGACTGTGCGGGGTAATAGACAAACAATAGATATGGGAACAGGGTAGCATTTGCAAATTTATTTCAATGCGGTGGTCAACAAGATGCTGGATGGAGCCATAACCACATTCACAATAACTAAAGCACCTACAATAACTAACTACAGTATCAAAAATAACTACAGTATCTACAACTATAGTAACTACAATAACTAGTACAATAACTGCAGTAACAACAATAACTACAGTATATGTAATAACTACAAAAACTAAAATAACTACGGCACCTAAAATACTTACAGTATCTACAATAACTAACCTACAATAACTACACTAACTACAATAACTACAATAACTACACTAACTACAATAACTACACTAACTACACTAACTACAATAACTACACTAACTACAATAACTACACTAACTACACTAACTACAATAACTACACTAACTACAATAACTACAACACCTACATTGGGAAGTACATGGCTCTGAAGAATGCATTGGAAGTACCTAACTTGAGAAAGTGTGTATGTGACCAGGCTCCACCAAACGTTTCTTTAGCTAATGTTTTATTCCACTGACTTTAGTCAACGAGACTAACGCATTTGAGGCCTTTGTGCGTCGACTTTAGCTTTGCCTATCCTTTGAAACCCCTCATTGGCGTATGACTGTTCCTTCAGTCATAACTTTAGATACTATCCTCTACGCAACAGCGAGGTGCATGTCTCAGCGTATATACGCTGGAAGTTCACTTTAAATCCATATTTTAGGGCTAAAAGTATTCTTGACTGGTAAAACATGTGACATCAATGCCCCTCGTGTAGTAGATAGGGTTTAAACCCCATTAACGAGCCTAACCAGTTCACAAAAACGATTTCCATCTCTTGGTTTAAATCTCGTGTACATTACGGGGTTTACCTTAGATGCGCATTTCTTTACGTCAAGCGCTAAACCCGTGTGGGTAGGTGGAGGTTCGATTCTCCGTCCGCTCATCGCAAAACAGGAACGCTGCCTTGTCGTGTAACAATAACAATGCGAATAGGCAAATAGGTTGGGTGAGGAGGGGGCCAGAAAAATCTTGCACAGCTGAGAGTAAAGGAACAGCAAAGAAAAAGGGAATGACTACTGTTGGAAATGACTACTAATGGGACTGACCACTGATGGTAATGGCCACTGATGAAATTAATGGAACAACAGACGAAATCAAGAGGACAATATGCCCTCGCGTCCTTGGCGAAGATGTTAGAGGAAGCAGAGAAAAGGATAATTGATTAGCAAGAGAGAGAGAGGAGGTAGAGGAAACACCAACTGATGGATGGAATTCCATTGGTGTTTGGTTTGTGTCTTCTAAGCTTAAGGATTAAAATCTATATAAAGATAATGAAAGTGAAGTCGTAATTAAAATGTGGAAAGACCTGTTGGCCATACAAGTTCCTTACCGTTCCTACTTCAGTAATGGTGTTCAGTGCTCTGGACTCTTGGGATACGATGTTTAGTGCTCTGGACTCTTGGGACACGGTGTTTAGTGCTCTGGACTCTTGGGACACAGTGTTTAGAGTCTTGGGCTCTGCTATATTCCCATCTCCACTAAAAACCTCTTCTTTCTTCCCTCGCCTTTCTTCCTCCTCCTCCCCAGCACTCTCACCTGGTGCTGGACCAGACTCTGTCTCCTCCACAGTCTTTGTTTTCATTTTTCCTGACATGCGAGGGCGCAGGGCAGCCAGGTGAGGTAAGGCGCAGGGCAGCCAGGTGAGGTAGGGCGCAGGGCAGCCAGGTGAGGTAGGGCGCAGGACAGCCAGGTGAGGTAGGGCGCAGGACAGCCAAGTGAGGTATGTGCTAAACAAGGCGTGTCACTCAACCACTTGCTACATTTAGATAGGAGTCAACCATGTAAATAAAGAATTTGCTCCACTCTTTTGAAACACGAATCTTCGATGATTTTTTCCCCGTAACAGTTAAAAAAAACAGCCACAAGACTAACCGTTTTGTCTCTTCTTAATACCACGGTTCATTTTTTTTTCTAAAATCTTTACAAACTAATTAGTGAGACAGGGATATCCTGTGCTTTGGAAATCCTTTTCCCCAATACATCACACGAAACATTTTGAGAACTCAGAATACACTAGACCATGAAAGGTGGCTTCACACTGATTAATGTTAAGTAATAGTTCTGGTTGGGAAGATTTTGACATTGCTGGTCTGGTTCCGTGTTGTGTCACATATGTAGGCTAGCCAGATCGAGTCCTAGTACGCTTTGCATATTGACATATATTTATAAATATATATCCAGGTGTCACTGTTGTCTAGTGTGGATGGCAGGAGGTGTAAAGCTGAGAACTTTTGTGTATTTCTCAGCGAATCAAGTGAGGGAGCTGCGTTGTCCGCTGACAAACTGAACAAGTGAAGCCTGGCTGGCCACTGCTGCTGGTCGCACCATATGTTCAGTTGTTCACACACCCGAGCACACACCTTCACCCGCTTCTGTTACAACCCCCTCACACCTCTCCACCCGCCCCTCACATTCCTCCCCGCCCCTCACACCTCTCCACCCGCCCCTCACACTCCTCCCCGCCCCCACACCTCTCCACCCGCCCCTCACACTAACATCACCGGCCCCTCACTCTCACAACATAAAATACGCACCGTTAGGTCATGGGTCCCCACGCATGGGAACACCGACGCAAGCAAATACACACCACACCTGTCAGTAGCACTCACACAAATACACACTACACCTGTCAGCAGCACTCACACAAATACACACTACACCTGTCACGCACTCACACAAATCCCACACTACACCTGTCCACAGCACTCACACAAATCACACTACACTTGTCAGCAGCACTCACACAAATACACACACACCTGTCAGCAGCACTCACACAAATACACACTACACCTGTCAGCAGACTCATACAAATACACACTACACCTGTCAGCAGCACACTCACAAATACACACTACACCTGTCAGCAGCACTCACACAAATACACACTACACCTGTCAGCAGCACTCATACAAATACACACTACACCTGTCAGCAGCACTCACACAAATACACACTACACCTGTCAGCAGCACTCACACAAATACACACACACCTGTCAGCAACACTCACACAAATACACACTACACCTGTCAGCAGCACTCATACAAATACACACTACACCTGTCAGCAGCACTCATACAAATACACACTACACCTGTCAGCAGCACTCACACAAATACACACTACACCTGTCAGCAGCACTCACACAAATACACACTACACCTGTC
>WNWK01000272.1:527500-537500 GCA_009830355.1 Cherax destructor
CACTAAGTACGACTAAAAGGAGAGCGGTACGTGGCTGTTCCAACGGGGTCGTTTAACTAAGACGTTGAAAAGGGGTCGTTTTTGGCGTGGTTTCTCAAGAGGTCCTTGACCGTGTGCGTCGAAAGGGGTCGTTTAACACGGTCGTTCAACGTAAGAATCGTTGACTCTGGTAAGCAACTGGATGGGTCGGAGTCGTGGGCGACAGCTTGCTGTACCATCTTAGTTTATTACCCCCGTAAAAAAAAATCTAAGCTGCCACGAAACTCGAACACCTCTCGTTAAATCAGACCTAACTGGAGGAGAGGGGTTGTCGCAGTGGCAACATTGGTAAGTTGCAGGACGCACAGTAGGATCTCTCTCTTTCTCTCTCTCTCTCTTTCTCTCTCTCTCTCTTTCTCTCTCTCTCTCTCTCTCTCTCTCTCTCTCTCTCTCTCTCTCTCTCTCTCTCTCTCTTTATGCAGATATTCTCGATGTGAGCTATAGAGTCTTAAGTCACATTGAAGACAGCGTCAGTCCTGCCTGTCTAAGACACTCTGAATGTCACCTTGAAGACAGCGTCTGTCTTGCCTGTCTAAGACGCTCTGGACGTCACCCTGGAGACAGCGTCAGTCCTGCCTGTCTAAGACGCTCTGAACGTCACCCTGGAGACAGCGTCAGTCCTGCCGTCTAAGACGCTCTGACGTCACCCTGGAGACAGCGTCAGTCCTGCCTGTCTAAGACGCTCTGGACGTCACCCTGGAGACAGCGTCAGTCCTGCCTGTCTAAGACGCTCTGAACGTCACCCTGGAGACAGCGTCAGTCCTGCCTGTCTAAGACGCTCTGGACGTCACCCTGGAGACAGCGTCAGTCCTGCCTGTCTAAGACGCTCTGAACGTCACCCTGGAGACAGCGTCAGTCCTGCCTGTCTAAGACGCTCTGGACGTCACCCTGGAGACAGCGTCAGTCCTGCCTGTCTAAGACGCTCTGAACGTCACCCTGGAGACAGCGTCAGTCCTGCCTGTCTAAGACGCTCTGAACGTCACCCTGGAGACAGCGTCAATCCTGCCTGTCTAAGACGCTCTGAACGTCACCCTGGAGACAGCGTCAGTCCTGCCTGTCTAAGACGCTCTGAACGTCACCCTGGAGACAGCGTCAGTCCTGCCTGTCTAAGACGCTCAGAATATCAACCTAATGACAACGTAAACAAAGAAGTATTTATATTTCAAACTATTATTATTTTCTCTCTCTATTTTTTTTACAATGATCATTTATATACGAAAATTATAAAGTGATCTGGTGGGCAGTTGTTGCGTGTCTGAGTCTAATATAACTCTCACTTCATGTCCCTCGGCAGTGCTCATGTTTGTGTTTGATTTACAACGTCAGGTTATTACATTCAATAAAATGGACAGATTTTGCAATGGCGTTACGTTCGCCTTTGGGATGTTACGTACGAGGTGCGTAAGGGTGCGAAGGGATGAACTCGCGTGCGTCATTTACTGCAAGGACTGGGTGGGGGCTCGATCCTCCGAACACTAATCGTGACTCTGCTCTTAGCCAGTCGATGTTTCAAACCTGAGTCGAATTTCTAAAATGTTTAGAAAAAGACACTTCTTACAGATCAGGCTTATATTTAGAAGCGTTTCTCCCTGTGTAGAGCTTTGTCAAGTCATAGAGCGAAACGTTGTCCCAACAAAAGCTTGTTTTACAACGTGTGGAGGGCGAAATGTTAACAACTTATTACTTATATTAGGTCAAAATTGGAATATACAGCGGATGTGTGGTGGCCACACCTCAAAAAACACATAGATAAGTTAGAAAATGTGTAAAGAAAGACTACAAAAAGGATGCTGTAGCCGGTACACCATCCAAATCCTTTTAAAATTCTGCCCAACTAACAATATACTTTCTTTCACCTATGATTAATACACAGTCCTGCAATGACACCACCAAAAAAATAAAATGCAGAAAAATTTCGAACCCCGTCACATGATTACAAAGTCTTAAAGTGATAATCAGTACAGCTACAATAATAATAATAATTCGGTGTCATGTCATCGCCTAACAAATAACTACTGCGCAATCAACTCACATAATTACATATCTCATAACTCCTGACATGTAGTATACAAACACACGCAACAACATTCATGTCACTGGCTCATAACAATATAATCGGCATAATTTCAAGTCTCTCTACATTTAATAAAACAGTGTAGGCATTATTCTTTAACAGGTCTTGGGAGAGGAAATGTAATAATCCGACTGTGATGTTGAAAATGGAATTGCTGTTCTTGTATCATAACTCAGTGAGGTTGTTAGTGGGAGGTGGTCAAGAGGGTAGTGGGAGTGAGGTGGTCAAGAGGGTAGTGGGAGTGAGGTGGTCAAGAGGGTAGTGGGAGTGAGGTGGTCAAGAGGGTAGTGGGAGGGAGGTGGTCAAGAGGGTAGTGGGAGTGAGGTGGTCAAGAGGGTAGTGGGAGTGAGGTGGTCAAGAGGGTAGTGGGAGTGAGGTGGTCAAGAGGGTAGTGGGAGGGAGGTGGTCAAGAGGGTAGTGGGAGTGAGGCGGTCAAGGGAGTAGTGAGGGTGGTCAAGGGAGTAGTGAGGGTGGTCAACAGTGTGTGTAGTGGGAGGGAGGTTAGTTGCTTCCTCTCACTACGAACTAACATGCTCACATAAGCCTGCTGGATGTCCAAGCCCCTATCAATCAGAGCACCTCTCACCACTCCCTTCAACCCTTTCTAGGACGACCCTCTCCTTCTAAGCATCTCAGATTTAAATACCTTTGTCTTAAGACCATCCTAGAGGGTGGTGCTAGGGTGGAGGGGGTGGAGCTAGGGTGGAGCTAGGGTGGAGGGATTGAAGCTAGGGTGAAGGGGGTGGTGCTAAGGTGGAGGGGGTGGTGCTAGGATTGATGGGATGGTGCTTCAAATTAACATGATGTGCACTGTAGCTTAACAGGATACAAACTTCAGTTTAACATGATCTAACATGTCATAAATTTCAGCTTAACATGATCTAACATGCCATAAATTTCAGCTTAACATGATCTAACATGCCATAAATTTCAGCTTAACATGATATGAATTTCAGCTTGATTTATAGTACAGCATAACATGATATAACACAAGCTTCACCTCAACATGACGCAATCTTCACCTCAGCATGACGCAAGCTTCACCTCAACATGACGCAAGCTTCACCTCAACATGACGCAAGCTTCACCTCAACAGCATCATCATCATGTTGGCTACGGCGGATGTTACTCTCTCAGCACATGCTCGTATGTCATGTCACTATATACGCGATAATAAAGAGTACTGCCAAGAAATTTTATTGGCCGGTAATAAACGTATTTTAAATCCAGGGAAGAATGGAATTTGAAGCAGATGGGGGAAGAGCAATTTTCAATATTTTTTTCTTTGAGGGGGGTGGGAGTGGGGAGGGGGGATGGTGGAGGGGGTAATGTTATTACGGATCGTGTCTAAATGTCTCAGTACAATTGTTCCCAGCCGTGTTCAGCGCTTGGTATTGTGTAGATGACATGGTTTGTTCAGGGCTTGGTATTGTGTAGGTAGCAAAGTTTGTTCAGGGCTTGGTATTGTGTAGGTAGCAAGGTTTGTTCAGGGCTTGGTATTGTGTAGGTAGCAAGGTTTGTTCAGGGCTTGGTATTGTGTAGGTAGCAGTTTGTTCAGGGCTTGGTATTGTGTAGGTAGCATGGTTTGTTCAGGGCTTGGTATTGTGTAGGTAGCAAGGTTTGTTTAGGGCTTGGTATTGTGTAGGTAGCAGTTTGTTCAGGGCTTGGTATTGTGTAGATGGCATGGTTTGTTCAGCGCTTGGTATTGTGTAGGTAGCAAGGTTTGTTCAGGGCTTGGTATTGTGTAGGTAGCAAGGTTTGTTCAGGGCTTGGTATTGTGTAGGTAGCAGTTTGTTCAGGGCTTGGTATTGTGTAGGTAGCAGTTTGTTCAGGGCTTGGTATTGTGTAGGTAGCAGTTTGTTCAGGGTTTGGTATTGTGTAGGTAGCAACGTTCGTACTGTTCAGGGCTTGCTATTATATATCCATATAAATACTGTTCAGAGTTCGGTATTGTGTACCAACGAACATGTACGTACATGCGCTTGCAAAAGTGCCTAAATTTCCAATAGTTGAACAGGACTATAGCCATACTTGAATTAAGGACCCCCCGTTTCCCTGTTTCCATGAGTGTAAGTCACAATACTGTGGCTGCAACAATTCACAACTAACCCACAATACTGTGGCTGCAACAATTCACAACTAACCCACAATACTGTGGCTGCAACAATTCACAACTAACCCACAATATTGTGGCTGCAACAATTCACAACTAACCCACAATACTGTGGCTGCAACAATTCACAAATATTGTTCATATCTACGTTATTTACGTGTGTACAATTCTCTCACAAATTAAAAAAAATTCTCACGAATTTTTCGTTTTAGCTATAATCATGTGGAAGCGCTAAACCCGAAGGAGCCATGTAACTCCCTGCGGAAGGAAGGCAGTCAAGGGGTGATCCAGAGAGAGAGGGGACAGCCCCAAAAGTCCTTGGACCGAGAGCCCATCACCGCCGTCACTGAAGGGGGGGGGGGCCTCCCTCGCTCACTCATTCTCCAGTTTTGAAAAGATTTCGTCTCTAAATCGACTCTTGAAAGAGACTCTTGAAAGAGACTCTTGAATAAAACTGTGCTTAACCTGCTCTCGCTTATGGTAAACATATCGAAAACCGAAGCTGCTGGATATATATATATGTATTCATGGGGGCGAGCGCTAAACCCTCAGGGGCCGTATAGCGACTGGAAAATGTGTGTGGCAATGACGTATGATTCAAGAACATAGAGAGGATATATATATATATATATATATATATATATATATATATATATATATATATATATATATATATATCCCTGTAGTGGCGCCAAGAGGGGCTCCATCCCCTCCGTGATGAAAATCATTAGTTATTCGTAATGCTTCCGTAGATGTGTATAAGCTGGTGAGCATCAGTGCGGCTTCGCCAGTTAATTCTGCAACGCTTGAGCTCACAGTCGTTGTTTACCTCACAGTCGTTGTTTACCTCACAGTCGTTTACCTCCGCTGCGACTGTCAAACACACTTGAGGAACAACAGTAGTGCTACAAGAACAAATGATATTGCAGTTATATCTGTAAATTCGAAATGAGCCAGGAACATTCTGAACAGTTGGGCATCTTTACTGATGAAGCGTTTCGCCTATACAGTAAGGTTCTTCAGTCAAATACAGAGGGGAACAGTAGTAATGAAATAGAGATGAGGTAATCAGTCCATCAACCTTGGGGAAAAAGTATTTGAGGTGGTCAGTCCCTCAGCCTGGAGAAGTGTTCAGCTTCATGGTCTGGAACTATAGTTCCACTAGAGCTCCAGACCACTAGCTCCAGACCACTAGAGTTCAGCTCCATGGTCTGGAACTATAGTTCCAGACCATGGAGCTGAACTCTTCTCCAGGCTGAGGGACTGACCACCTCAGATACTTTTCTCCAAGGTTGGTGGACTGATTACATCATCTTTATTTCATTACTACTGCTCCTTCTATATTGACTGAAGAAGCCTACTGTGTAGGCGAAACGTTTCATCAATAAAGATACCCAACTGTTGCACACGTGTTCTAAACATCAACTTGTCTGTATTTTATACAATTTTCAAAATCATTCTGAACGTTGAAGGTACCATTGATACGTGTGCTTTCAGCCACAACAGAACTATCCATAAGTGTCTTTTTCAGCAACAGAAGACTCACAATGCTATAACTTTTTTATCCGGTTCCCTCGAGCCTCTCATTGTAGAGTAGAACGCATCTATTATGCTCTTATTTACAATTAAACCAGTAAGGCCAAGGTGAAAAATAATTATTTTGATATCGTATTTAGATACGTAATTATTGTTCTTATTCTTTTCGATACGGGAAGTGGTTTTCAAATTTTTATATAATATATGGATAAAAGGATTTTTAGAAAACATACCTACTTTTAAATTGATCACTAAGACACACACTAAGAAAAAAGCAGCGAGGTTGTCGTAGTCACTCAAGACGGAAATTCTGGAGCTGGTCCACACGTGTCCACTTAACACCACAGACATTAACGTGGCACTACAGAACACCAACACAACAATACAAAACACAACGTAACACCACACAGTAACATAACACCATACACAACAACATAACACCACAAAACACCAATTCAACACCACACAGAAACATAACACCACACACAGAACACAAACATAATACCACACACAGCAATATGACGCCATAAACACGGCAACATAACACCAGAGAACACCAACATACCACCACACACAACAACATAACACCAGAGAACACCAACATACCACCACTCACAACAACAGCATAAACCTCGCATCACCGGGTATAAATGATCTAAATTAATTACTATCATTACACATGGCAGTGTTTGTGGGTCATTAATTATACTCAAATTAATTATACGAGTTAGAGCTTACGGATGATTAGGATGAGTTTTGTGGCATATGTGTTTGTTTGTGTATGGGAGCATCTTGTAGTCCTGTAGATTACTTGTAGTCTTGTAGAATGTTTGTAGTCCTGAGGGTTACCTGTGTTCCTGAAGACTGCCTGCAAACCAGCAATTTATCTGTAGTTCCGCATTTCTCAAAAAACATCTTTCAGTAGGATCTATGAATTCTTCCAAAGACGGAAATATTGATGGGCAGCTTCAGATTCGGGGCCTTAAAACAATCTTAAGATGACCCTAAGCTTATTACACACTGTTAACTTTCTTCCAGACCTGAAACAGAGGATTTACTTCCCAGCTCAGCTCTCACAACTTACAAGTTTGTTCGTAAATTCTCAGATTTAATACTTGCTACTTGGTACATATTTAATGCGCTTGTGAGAGTGTGTTCCTCTGTGTGTTAATTATGGCCGCTTGTCATGTGTTTACCAGACGCTCTTCGGCTAGAAATTTAGTATCTGATGTATAGTGATTTGTATATGGTGGTAAACATAGACATTTCCGTGAGACACGCTGTATTAGGATGTTTATTAAGACGTTTCGCCCAACAGAGGCTTTATTCAGTTCAATTCAGAGATTCGAAGTTTACGGAGTATGTAATATACTGTATCAAGGGTTATAGCTGGAGGTGGGAGCTGGGGTACGTGATGGTGGTGTTTGGTATGTGCGGGATGAGTCTAGCGGGAAGATCTAAAATAAATGAAAGTCAGAGTTCTGTATGATGGAAGTGACATCTGAGATTAGAACAGATTCTGAATAGCGCCTGATGTGCATCTTAGTTTTTGTCTGAAATCTAATTTTAGCATTTTGGAAGAGATGCTCGTGGGAGCTCCGGTGAATACTGCAGGCATTGCTAAAATTATCTCTGACAAATGTATTTGTGTTCCCTGATGTGTTTTGCCAAGCTCCTGTAAGTCTCCCTTCACGTACAGTTTGTTGCACTCCCCTACATGAGATGATGCAGACGTCAGTTCTAGTTTCTTCGTAATGTGTGCTTCTCTTGTTGCTAAATTCATGACAGTGTAGGGTGCTGTAGTTTGGTGAAAACTACAATGAAAACACGGCTTGAGGTTTTATACACCCTCAAGTAGAATCCTTTGAAGACTCTTCTGTCCTGGGATCACGGGGAGACATGAAGTGTGACATGTTGTATACGTTTGTGGGCTTCTGTAGACTATGCAATCCCATTAACTGTTGTTCCTGCATAGTAATACGTCTATAAGAGGAAGACTGTTCATTATTCGTGGTGAAGTTGATTGAGGGTTCTACAGCGTTGATTAAGTTCATTTGTGTCGAGTTGCTGGGTACGATAACCAGGATGTCGTCCATATATCGCAGTCATGTTACTCCACTGGGGATGTGTTGATTCGGTTTCTCCTCCAAATGGCCCATAGATATGTTAGCCAGAACCGCGCTGAGGGTGGGCCTATGGCTATCCCAAACGATTGCCTGTACACAGAGTCGCCCAACGAGAAGCAATGGAAACCGATAGTGTCGACAAAATCCTTAGCTGGAAGAGGAAGATACAGATCATCAGTATCTTTCAGCAGAGCAGAACCATTGCGAAACAAAGCCTTATACCATAATAAAATACTCGCCAATATTAAGTCAAGATGTTCAACCATCATTTTCAGCAAATAAAAACGACAGTCAAGCTTCTAATCACCCGACATTAGTGAGTGATGTTTTGTGATCTAATCACTCCAATTAGAGACGACAATCAAGCTTCTGACCACCCGACGAGGATGTGTGATTTTTTTAATTTCATCACTTGCACTGACATAGACCTTCTGCTTTCTTACCCTTCCACTAGACCCTTTAAAAAACGCACATCATAAGAGAATCATCCCACAGTAGTTTCCTACCATCGTTGCCACGTCGGCTACGAGGTTTCAATTAAAATAAATACGTAGATCCAAATGATATGTGTATTATCTGATGGAGCCATTTCTTGATACAAACTGGTCAGTGTAAACAACTAATATATCTGAAGATGCAGTTCAACTAGAACCCACCTCAACAATGTCTTCCCCTCCCCTCCTTAGGTTCCCGCACATCTTCAACATTCCTCTTCACCTGGGCCCCAACACTCCCACTTCCAGGTCCTCCAACATCTCCAGCGCAGCACTCCACCCCTCCACCACCCACCAGCCTCCCAGCTAACTACTTCCAGACCAACGCACCAGTTACCCCCAGGCACCTCATCTGTTGCCAATTAATTGCTTTCACCTTAACAAGAATTGCTGTTGAATGGAGCATTACTTGGCGGTCAGTGGAAGGTTTTCTTGCAGCTTCTCCTAAATAGGTTACAGAGTTTACCCAAAAATTATCCAACACTTTGCTGTGTTTCTTACACACACACACACACCCACACACCCACACGTGTGTGTATATATATTAAATATATATGTATTAATGATAAAAAATTTATTTTTATCATTATTATTATTATTTCCTCATCAGAAGTAAATGTACTCACAGATGACAAGAGTTTAATATCATAAAACAGTGACGGTAACTTCGATCACAATTTATTTCCTTGTGTAATTCCATTTCGTTGAAATATATTCCAAACATCAATACATAAAAGTCTGCGTTAATAGTTTAAGTGTTACTCGATCGCAGGTGTCAGGAGGCACTTCGCACTTTGTACCTCCAGTGTCAGCTGGTAGTGTAAGGTTCAAGTTTGATTCTATTTATTATGAGACTATAATTAATGTACACTTGACATGGGTCTTAATGATCCGATGACCCACTCCGTAGAGCTTCTGGTCCTTTGTTTAAAGCCTTCCGCTGGCTTGCTTACACACTCGTAGAGTATACCGACGGCTTGTAAATAAGACACAATGCCGGTTATGGCATATGATTGTGAAGACGTTACGTCCATCTTCCCTGGAAGACAAAGCGTCTTTACGATAAAATGCCATAACTGGCATTGTGCGTTTTATTTACATTCCGCTGGCTTCCCAGTCCACGTCATAACATATAATATATAAAATAAATATATAACAAAGACGCATATTTACGTGTGATGAGATGGCATAGCTACTGCTACATTTACTTGTCCTCTCCAGGTATTGGTCTCGGCTGTGCCGTTCATCTCTTCCCAGACACAACTCTCCACCAAGGCAGAATTAATTGAAAATTCGATCCTGGTTAGCCAGGGCAATCTCGGGAGTAGCCAGAAATCCCCTCTCGGCAACCACGCTTCAGTAATTCTGAAATGGGTCGCCAGGAGCGATAGCAATTATGAGCAAGGGAAAGGGTGGATATTTTTTCTTCTCTAGGGTAAAAGATGTGACTGAATTTTCAAGTGGTATTGTGGGAGTGAACAATGGACAACTCTTCTTTTTATAGGGACTGGGAGACTGTAGAGGTGCGTAATTAATGTAAGTCGTGATTGTGTTAAGTTTGTTTATATCATTGATGTGTTGCTTAGAGTAAACACAGAGCTTAAAATGACTGCAAGTG
>WNWK01000272.1:542500-590722 GCA_009830355.1 Cherax destructor
TCTTATTGCGACCCAGCGCCACTGTGACACCAGCAGCTGCTTAATCAACAGGCCACCATTTACACTCACATCAAAAGACACTCACCTCTTTCCTGACTAACAAAACACCACTACCAGATTGCTGTTATTTCCACCACCTATCATCACGTCACCGCCACTGCGCAACCAAGAGGTTGAAAACACGAATGATTCCAGTTATTTTTAACAAGCTACGATGGAAAAGTCTTTCCTGGGTGATATTACTCATCTGAATGTGACCAACCGCGAGGTTTTCTGTCCCTCACAATTCTTATTATCTTCTGCTTATCTTCCTCCAAGATAGTTTTCCTCTACTACTTTGTCTTTTATCTTATTCTAGGCGGCTTAATTAACCTATTTTTGGAGGTCAGTTGTGAAGAAATTGAATTTAGCTTGGGCGTTTCTGAGTAAGACGGGTCTGACCAGAGGCGATTAAACCCTCTCTCTCTCTCTCTCTCTCTTCTCTCTCTCTCTCTCTCTCTCTCTCTCTCTCTCTCTCTCTCTCTCTCTCTCACAGACACACACGCGTTGTTTATTGATATTTACGTTCCAGGTAACTGAATTTTGTCTCCCTTGGTGATCATAAACCACAAAAGTTTTTATGATTAATCTTGTTTTTACGCGTGTCAGTATGCGGTGGTGCTAGTGGTGGTGGTGCTAGTGGTGGTGGTGCTAGTGGTGGTGGTGCTAGTGGTGGTGGTGCTAGTGGTGGTGGTGCTAGTGGTGGTGGTGCTAGTGGTGGTGGTGTTAGTGGTGGTGGTGCTAGTGGTGGTGGTGCTAGTGGTGGTGGTGCTAGTGGTGGTGGTGCTAGTGGTGGTGGTGCTAGTGGTGGTGGTGCTAGTGGTGGTGCTAGTAGTGGTGGTGGTGCTAGTGGTGGTGGTGCTAGGGGTGGTGGTGCTAGTGGTGGTGGTGCTAGTGGTGGTGCTAGTGGTGGTAATGCTAGTGGTGGTGATGCTAGTGGTGGTGGTGCTAGTGGTGGTGGTGCTAGTGGTGGTGGTGGTGCTAGTGGTGGTGGTGGTGCTAGTGGCGGTGGTGCTAGTGGTGGTGGTGGTGCTAGTGGTGGTGGTGGTGCTAGTGGTGGTGGTGGTGCTGGTGGTAGTGGTGCTAGTGGTGGTGGTGGTGCTAGGGGTGGTGGTGGTGCTAGTGGTGGTGGTGCTAGTGGTGGTTTTGCTAGTGGTGGTGCTAGTGGTGGTGGTGGTGCTAGTGGTGGTGCTAGTGGTGGTGGTGGTGCTAGTGGTGATGGTGGTGCTAGTAGTGGTGCTAGTATTGGTGGTGGTACTAGTGGTGGTGGTGCTGGTGGTGCTGGTGGTGCTGGTGGTGCTGGTTGTTGTGGTGGTTGTGGTGCTAGTGGTGGTGGTGCTAGTGGTGGTGGTGCTATTGGTGGTGGGGCTAATGGTGGTGGTGCTAGTGGTGGTGGTGCTAGTGGTGGTGGTGCTAGTGGTGGTGGTGCTAGTGGTGGTGGTGCTAGTGGTGGTGGTGGTGCTAGTGGTGGTGGTGGTGCTAGTGGTGGTGGTGCTAGTGGGGGTGGTGGTGCTAGTGGTGGTGGTGCTAGTGGTGGTGGTGCTAGTGGTGGTGCTGCTAGTGGTGGTGGTGCTAGAGGTGATGGTGCTAGTGGTGATGGTGGTGCTAGTGATGGTGGTGCTAGTGGTGGTGGGGCTAGTGCTGGTGGTGCTAGTAGTGGTGCTAGTGGTGGTGGTGGTGCTAGTGGTGGTGGTGATACTAGTGGTGGTACTAGTGGTGGTGGTGATGGTGGTGCTGGTTGTTGTGGTGGTTGTGGTGCTAGTGGTGGTGGTGCTAGTGGTGGTGGTGCTAGTGGTGGTGGTGCTAGTGGTGGTGGTGCTAGTGGTGGTGGTGCTAGTGGTGATGGTGCTAGTGGTGATGGTGCTAGTGGTGGGGGTGCTAGTGGTGGTGGTGCTAGTGGTGGTGGTGCTAGTGGTGGTGCTAGTGGTGGTGGTGGTGCTAGTGGTGGTGGTGCTAGTGGTGGTGGTGCTAGTGGTGGTGGTGGTGCTAGTGGTGGTGGTGCTAGTGGTGGTGGTGCTAGTGGTGGTGGTGCTAGAGGTGGTGGTGGTGGTGAACAACCTTTCTCTATGATAGAGCGAGACGTTGTTCAATATAACCTTGTCCTACAACGTGTCTTCAACATGGTCACTAGTGCGCCACGCACAAAGTGGAACCAGCTAGTTTCCCCTGGATAGTTACCGTTCCAAGTGCAAGGCTAGCGTTGTCGGGTATCATGTTTTGTATGCAAATTTAAATTAATTTGGTTTAGTTAATCAGAGAGAAAATTAGTGTTTACGTAGGCGCAGCTGTTTTAAATAGTGTATTTAGTGCATTGGCTGATGATATACTCGACTAATGAACTAATTACCAGAAGCCAGAAATACTCGGATGTTTTGCAGAATGGAATTTAACACAGACGTATCAGAAAAACATTTGTAATGACAACTTGCCATTGAGGTGTAGAAATCCACCTCTTGAACAGGAGTAAAAAAAAGGGATGTAAGATATTAATGGGATTATTGTAAATATCTCTTTTAGTTTTCTAAAGATTGACTAGTGCACTACAAGCGTACTTGCATCTGCTTTAAGTCATTTGCTGTAAGTCATCTGCTGTAAGTCGTCTGCTGTAAGTCATCTGCTGTAAGTCATCTGCTGTAAGTCATCTGCTGTAAGTCATCTGCTGTAAGTCATCTGCTGTTAGTCATCTGCTGTAAGTCATCTGCTGTAAGTCGTCTGCTGTAAGTCGTCTGCTGTAAGTCATCTGCTGTAAGTCGTCTGCTGTAAGTCATCTGCTGTAAGTCGGCTCGACGTCTCACACTCGGGGGTCAGTATCCAGATACCCGATTCTTTACATTTTAATAATTTGACACCATGGTTCAAAAACCCTCTCTTACAGCGTTTCAATCAATAACACTGTCTTCCTCCTAACTATCTGTAGGCCTATTTGTCTATTATACTAATTATAGAACATTTATTAGGCAGTAAACAGCTTGCCTGGGCCTGTCTGTACCCCCCCACAGCTAGTGGGTTCGCGTATGAGAGCCAAAATACGAATAAGTAACGTAATTCAGACATTTACAGCAGAACAAGACTATTATGCAACGTTTCGCTGAAAGGTAAACTTATTAAAGACCTAACTTCAAAGACCTAACTTTTGAGTGAAACGCTGATAAAGACTTCTGTTTTTCTATTTTCATTGTTGTATATATTGTTGTATTTATTGTTGTATATTAAAGTGAGCATTTCTCACTTTCTCATTTGCTGTTTCTACTCTGATTTGCTCTATAATTTCGCCTCTTCTTGCAGCACTATGATAAAGTTAGCTCAGGATCACTCCTACAGGTCACCTACTCTCGCAGAGTCTCCAAGCACCAGCCACTCTCCTCAGAATGTGAAGTTCGCCAAGAGTAATTTAAAGGGAATTTTCAGCTCTCTTCTGAAACTCCTGGAGAGAGAGAGAGTAGAACTTTACTATTGGGAATAAATCCCCCAAGTTTTTAGTAAAATTGGAATCTTGAGGTTTTTTTTTCATTTTTTTTTACTTTGGGGGAATGGTTTAGATGGTTTAAGCGTCCCAGCGAGTAATTAGAACAGGCAAAGGATTTTATAAGGGTGAAAAAAAATAGTCACTTTTAATTCCACTTGTGTCCACAATAAGCAGGTGATATCATAATATGCAGAACAACTACTGTGAAAAAAACAGTGAAATTCCAAGTGCTTTCGTGATTTCTCACATTATCAAGGACCTGGTAATGTGAGAGATCACGAAAGTGCTTGGAATTTCACTATAAAAAACGAAAGTTTCTCCTTTTACATTTAGTAATATATACAGGAGAAGGGGTTACTAGCTCCTTGCTCCCGGCATTTTAATCGCCTCTTACGAGACGCATAGCTTTACGGAGGAAGAATTCTGCTCCACTTCCCCATGGAGATAAAAAGAAATAAGAACAAGAACTAGTAAGAAAATAGAAGAAAACCAAGAGGTGTGTGTCTATATATTATATGCTTGTACATGCATGTGTAGTGTGACCTAAGTGTAAGTAGAAATATCAAGACATACCTGAAATCTTGCATGTTTATGAGACAGAAAAGACACCAGCAATCCTACCATCATGTAAAAGAATTACAGGCTTTCGTTTTACACTCACTTGGCAGGACGGTAGTACCTCCCTGGGTGGTTGCTGTCTACCAACCTACTACCTTGGATATATATATATACACATCTGGAACCATTAAGTGATGTTTTATGAAAAGGTGATACATCAGCAGTGTGCTGCTGCCCAGTTCTACATGATGGTTACACTGTGGGACCAACAGCTATGTTTCCCTAACATATCCCAACACACACACGACGGGCTTTATACACTGTGTTAAAATCTGTCAGACTGAGCTGGTAGACTGAGAAATTTAAATAAATATAATAAATGAGAAACTATCTGGAAATAAAAAATGGAAGTGAGATACATAAGTATGTCACATTTACACTAACTCTCCTCGCTCATTTCTCACTTTAATGCAAAATTTTTTTTCTCATTGAGCAGAGTTTTGCTTTTTTTAAGGGGGGGAAAGAGGGGGGGGAGGGAGGGATCATAACAATATAGACACTCCAATTCTGACCAATACGAATCAACATATATTTCTCTATTCAAAGGGTGAGCTCTAGATCCGGGGAATTTAGGTCTACCTACCACTTTATTTTTTTTTTGGGGGGGAGGGAGGGAGGGAGGGGCATCAAACATTATTACTCTCTCTTCACCACGCACTATATGACCCATACGGGTATGGCGCATCCCCATGGATACAGCAGTAATCATCAATTTCCTCTCAGAGAAATAAACGACGCAGATTTTTTTTTTTTTAAATTTCACGTGATGAAATTAAAGAGGAAAAATGCTGAATTAAAGTTAATATGACAGCCATTGAAATATTTCACTTTTTCAGGTTCACAGCCGGATCCTTGAATTCCACCATCGGCCAGAAACTCATTAATATCCGGCCCTCGCGGCTCTCCTGAGTGGCTGTTACTCGTGAGTGGCTGTGTGGGGATGAGGAGGGTGTGTGAGTGTAGTGGGGAAGAGTGGGGAATGGTGGGTAGGGTGATTATAACCATAGTCGTTACTGCACGTAAAGCAGAAGGGTGTGGGGTCAGAGACAGGTGTGTGGGGTTAGGGAGAGTCAGGTGTGAGTGTGGGGTGAGGGAGACAATGATGGGGGGTATGGGGTTGGTGGAGACTTCAACACCCCTCACCCTCCACCACAACACATCTCTACTCATATAATCAGAATTTATATGTATATGGTGGAAAAAATTGTCATTCATTGCATTTAATATGAAGAAAAATAATTGTTGAGAATGCAGAAAACCTCTTGGTGTGAGAGAGAGAGAGAGAGAGAGAGAGAGAGAGAGAGAGAGAGAGAGAGAGAGAGAGTGAGCCTCATAGTGAGACACAACATTTCACGAATTGCTCAAAGCTTTACACAGAGCGAAACGTTGTCTTAACAAACATTTCACAATAAATTTATTGTGTTTATTGCTGGTTTAGTGATTGTTACTGTGAAATAAGTCACCATGGGTCCAAAGAAGCTTCCTAGTGGCACCCCTGTGGTAAAGAAAGTGAGGAACACCAATGACATATTTTCACTATTGTAAGCATCACGAAACTAGCATCCACATAATCTCTAGTTCTAATAGATTACCCGCGTCTCAAGTCTTCACATTTTCTAGAGATCATTCAGTCAGACTACCGAAATGTAGAGATTTCATTTTACCATCGGCTGTGTTGGAGAGCCGAGCAGGATTGAAAACCCGTGTTGGCTCTCTTCGTATTATTGTTGTGGGTCTATAGGGCCTCTGACAGCTTACGCCGTACGGTGGCTTTCTACTCTCGGGATTCCCAACTCTGTGCAAAATCCATATGTGAATAGGGCGGTAGCAGGGGAAAAAAAAATCATCATTCTCTCCTGTTCCTCCCTGTCTCAAGGGAAGGACCCCTGGATGTAAGCTTAAATTATTTTGGTCTCTCTCCCTATAATAGAGAACGGAGGATAGAGCCTTCATCTTCCCCTGCGGTGAATGACCCACACAAGGGTTTAGCATTTCATGGAATACAATAAGGAACAACGCACTTCCTGTTGCAGGAACTGTGTACAGGGTTCTCTGAGCCTGCAGTCTCACCCTCTGCACTCTAACAGTTTCACCCTTGCACTCTAACACGTCTCGAGTGCCTGAGAGTAGCATTTTGAAAGGCCACGATGGAACCGAGGTGAAGATGATGAGGTAATTCAGTTCCTCGGAGGTCGATGTTAGGGGGTAAGTGGTAGTGGTGATGTTGGCAGTGGTGGTGGGGCGATGCTGGTAGTGGTGACTGTAGTGGTGATGCTGCTTCAGTGGAAGGCTCACTATATCTCTATAACTCCACCTCCACTACCACCACCTCCACCGCCTCTTCCAGGCTAACCCAGAGACTCGCTAAGCGCACAAGAAATCTCACCCTCTGATTTACGGCGCACATTTCCTCCTTTTCTTCTGAAAATTCCGCAGAACACTTCGACTTTTTTTTTCGTTACCAGAATTTTGATTAGATTTTAGGTTATACCGCCTAAGTGTCTAGTTTATTGGGCACCTCAAATCCATCCTGTGGACGGTAGCGCAAGAACATATAAATACACAGAGATCTTAGGAACCCGGACACAAAAAAATGTTAGTCTGGCTATACATTATATTTACAATTTGTGTTACATCACCAGGAGCGCGTCAGAAACAGCACCTCCGGTAGAAGATGAGGTAATGAGTCCCTCCCTCAACCTGGAGTCAGTGTGTTCAGTCCAACAATCTTGATTACACTGGACTGAGGACGCCACTGCCTGGCGAAACGTTTCAACAATAAGGATACCTAAATGTTGCACAAGTGTCTCATTTATCATTTGTCGATACCTGTGATCTACCTCTGACCTGTTTCGAGGGCTCGCATACCTTTGCAGCCCCGCTTGGTCAACTGGGCTGTTGCTGAATCTCACTGGCATACTTCCGGCATTAATGAAACAAAGAAACACGTTATAAATTTCACGGGGACAATGTTTCCCTCTGTTATGATTTGATAAAACTCCAGAAGAGCGATACGTTTTTCCAGTAAGAATTCGTTTTGCAAAGTTAATCTTTCAGGCTGTTGGTGCCATCGGTCCTGTTATCATTGCACATTCAGGAGATATTGATCCACTAACATCTTGAAATCTTCTACACGGCAGAAAGTAAATTACATTCTCCGACATTCACCTCACACCGTCCACCCCATTTCCCTGCCCCTTCACCTCATAGCCTCCATTCCTATCCTCTCCCATCATGTCCTCCACCTTCCCCATTCTAAACTCACCTCCATACCCTCTACCCCATTTTCTCCCCTCACACACACACACACACACGCACCTTTCCCCTCCACCCTCACCCATAATAATCATAAACCTGGGAAAGTTCTCATTCATATTTAAATTTCGCTGAGTTATGAAATATTCAAGTGATGTCTGATTCTTCTCATTAAAGTCAGCTACTGAAAACTGTACTTAGGAACGCTTCGTGCGGGAGAGCCTTTTGTCCGAGGCTCCGTCTCTCCTGCGGGAGACCAGGCTTCCTCCCTCCTGCTGGAGACCAGGCTTCCTCCCTCCAGCTGGGGACCAGGCTTCCTCCCTCCAGCTGGGGATCAGGCTTCTTCCCTCCAGCTGGAGACCAGGCTTCTTCCCTCCAGCTGGGGACCAGGCTTCTTCCCTCCAGCTGGGGACCAGGCTTCTTCCCTCCAGCTGGGGACCAGGCTTCTTCTCTCCAGCTGGGGACCAGGCTTCTTCCCTCCAGCTGGGGACCAGGCTTCTTCCCTCCAGCTGGGGACCAGGCTTCTGCCCTCCTGCTGGAGACGAGGCTCCTTCCCTCCTGCTGGAGACGAGGCTCCTTACCTCCTGCTGGGGACGAGGCTCCTTACTCCCTGCTGGGGACGCCTATCCCCCTGCTCTCATAGGGACGCCTTCTTACTGGGGACGCCTTTCCTATCCTCCTGCTGGGGACGCTGCAGGAGGGTTCCCCTACCTGAAATCCTTAAGGGTGAAGCTTCCATACCTCGAGGCTAGCGTTGTCAACCTTAAAACAAGCCACAGTTAAGGTGCGGTTGAGACCCCTCGGAAAGTCTTAGGGAAATCTAGATGCTGGTGGAGGGCTCTTGTTCCAAGGATTTGAAGGTATCCTCCTCTTCCATGGATCAGACCTCGATTCTCCGCACGGTAACAGCAACACACATGCGCACACCTGGTAGAGTGCGGGCAGAAGGTGATCACAACCTAGTGATCGTTCGGAAACAGACGTATGTAAACACGTTATAGAACCGACGATTTCTATTGAGGACGAATAACCTTGGACGAATAATCTTGGAATCCATCAAGCAACACATAATAGATATTATTCGTGGCTTTATGCACGTATTAAAAATATATATATGCAGTTTAAGGTCATTTACCGTACTGGCCATTCAGATATGTTTAATAAATCATTTCTGCTGTCTGATTCGCATCTGTCTTGCTCAGTTCCCATGCACATTCATCATCATTTTCTCTCCCAAAATTTAAGCCTCGAGGCCGTCCTTGGGCCTTTGTATCGGTGGAGACCGAGAGAATCATCTGTATGCAGATGCTTACTCAGCTTCCATTCCTAGGTTGTTACTTGGTATTAATTCCCCTCTTCATGCACGCGGCATTCACCTGCCTCCCGCCTCAGCTCGCCTCAGCTACCAGCTTCCGCTGAGACGCAGATTTCCAGCATCCTTCAGCGGGGCTTATATCCTCTCCTCCCTCCCAGCATCCTTCCGGGGGGCTTATATATCCTCTTCTCCTTCACAGCATCCTTCAGTGGGGCTTATATATCCTCCCAGCATTTTTCATGGGGCTTATATCCTCTTCTCCCTCCCAGCATCCTTCAGGGGGCTTTTATATCCTCTCCTACCTCATAGCATCCTTCAGCGGGGCTTATATTCTCTCCTCCCTCCCAGCATCCTTCAGTGGGGCTTATACATCCTCTCAGCATGTTTCATGGGGCTTATATCCTCTCCTTCCTCCCAGCATTCTTCAGGGGGCTTATATTCTCTCCTTCCTTCCAGCATTCTTCAGTGGGGCAAATATATTCTCTCGTCCTAGTACCCCGCAGTGGGACTCAGAGCCTGTCCACCCAACACCAAGCAGAGGGACGTTTCATAATCTATTCACACCAACGTTCTGCCAGTGTCTCTCTGCATTATTCGTACGACTAAAGATTTAGCAGTGATGCAGGACTGGTGGATGTACACAGTCGGTACCCATGAATGAATATGTTGGGATATATCACCTGGGAACACCTACCACTGGAACTGCTCCAGTGGATATCCAACCATTGGATCAGTTTCAGCATCGTCATAAGAGGTCCATCATTACCGGTACGCTACTGGTATTGATATGACATTTGTGTTAATATATCTCAGTGAAAAAAAACTCAGTTATTACACTGTGTGTTTCTTAGGTTTAAAACTCATCGGCTTTTTGACGGCCATTAAAGATTGAAACTGTTCGAAAAAGACATACACAAATTGGCACATATACACTCCAGTGACAATTACAACCTTCTTTTTAAGTCGAGTGCATCAGTGTGCTGAGAGTTTGAAGTCGAGCAGAAGGGGCTTTCTCAAGTCATCGCATGGAAGCAAAATCAAGGAATAATCTGTATAAAATTCACCAGAGGGTACTTGCGCATGTCAATAGTTGTGTGAAAATGAAAAACAGATGGAATGAGGCGCTCTTTTAAGTCACAAATGAAAAACCTGGAGGAAGAAGAAAAAAATCAGGTAATCGAAGTTACCACTTCGGAGGCGCATAACAAAGCTTTTTATATGGATCAAGTTGACGAAAAAGATACGTTTTGCTCACTCTAGATCTTTTTCAATCCATGATGACTTCTTGAAGCTCTACACAGAGCGATGCGCTTTCCCAGTAAAAACTTATTCAACTGCATGATTTGATCCGTGACTCTCGTCTGCAGTACTCCAGTCGTATCTAATCTGTGATGTT
Organism: Cherax destructor; assembly: GCA_009830355.1. Taxonomy (NCBI): domain Eukaryota; kingdom Metazoa; phylum Arthropoda; class Malacostraca; order Decapoda; family Parastacidae; genus Cherax; species Cherax destructor. The sequence goes on from WNWK01000272.1 coordinate 552,590, forward strand.
AATACATCACCTGGAAGTAAAGCTTCGCACTGAACCCCTGAAGTCCGAGACGAGCAGAGGTTGACAACAGGCGCAGCCAAGGCATTTCAAGAAGAAAAAAATTCAGTTACACTGGAACTAATTAACTTGACAAGGTTAATGACATTTAAGTTCGTACACGAGTTATTCTGAGTCATTGATGCGAGACAGTATCAATTGCGCGAATTAATTAATTCTGATCCTGATCCACTTTCACTTAAACACTTGTTTAAGTGGTACTCCTCTTCAGTAAAGTGTAATGTTTGTTACACTTTTATCCATGATTTCTTCGTTAAATTTATTGATTTACAAATATCTCAGTTGTTTGTTTGGAGACGATAATGTTAATAAGAAACAAAGGACACAATGGCACAATACCGTGAGTGAAACATTGTACATATTACTCGTACATTGGAGAGGGGAGCTTACGGCGACGTTTCGGTCCGACTTTGACCATTTACAAAGTCACACTAACAGAATATGAAACTTAATGTGAATTAAAAAGATAACGGTATGGGAATAATGAATCCAGTTTCCCCGTTCTCACCTCTCTGACTTTTTATTTTCTGTTTCTCTCGTTTCATTTCCTTTTTAATATCCTATGCCCACTGTCTCCTTCTGTGTCTTTGATTTCTTCTTTCCATTTCTCTCGCTTCATCCACTCTTATCTTTATCGTGCTCTTTTTTCACCTTTTCTCCCCTTGTCTTCTTTTCCTCGCTTCATTCTGCTTTCACTTTTTCACACTACTTTCTCCTTTCTCCTTCTATCAGTACTTTCTTCATTATGATATTCCCTTCGTTTACCTCATGTCATACGTCGAGGTGACATGAGCAGCGCCACAAGTTAGAGCACCACAACACCGTCAACACGCATGTCTTACACCGGACAATAGTGAGAAAATGGCACATATTAGGTCAACGTTTCGCTGTTTGTATGTAGCGAAACGCTACATTTTTATTTTCTGCAAGTTCTACCGTTTCTTTCTTATGGTTCACAGTACGTTTCATTGATGTCACCCTTGTCCCAACCCTCTTCCTGTTGGCTAATGTCTCCAGCCTTTCATTTCTCTCTCTCTCTCTCTCCTTGCACCTCCCATTCGTTTGCACCGATTTCAAGTGCACTGAAGTATCGATCTTGTCGGCTAGTGAGCTGTGGTGAAGTGCAGTCGCAGACAGACACAAGTGCTCGCACCCTAAACTAAATGAATCTTGAAACGAGAGACTGGGTGCTACAATGAAGGCTGGGCGCCTTTGTCATGGGGATTGGTGCAGTCTAACACAGTAGCCCGTCCTCCCACACACACTGTGTGGGAGGGGATGCTAACGATCTTAGGAACTACGGTATGTTCGCTGCCGGATTATGTTATTCAGTATGTAGCGGTTAATTGAGGTTAACCTAACCTGATCCGGAATGAGTAAGGTTTAGTTTTTCTTTCGTGGATCTGGAAGAAATATACGAAGCGCAATGCGTGCGGAAATACACGTCTATTCAAAGGACAGTCTGTTTAGAGAAGACATCCAGACCAGTGATCCCACTGTACTGCGCGGCCGCGCAGCAGCCAAGTACCCAGCACTAGCCATTGCTACATTCTATAGTACCTGTTTATATACCTATGGTTCAAGGTAACTCTCCTATACCTATGGTTCATGGTAACTTTAAACAATACATTACTGCCACATAAATTCTTAGGTGCTGCTTGTACTACACATGGCGCTCATGGCTTCCATGTTTGTGCACATATTAACTTCTATATACACTGAGAGGTGTCTATTTCTCAGTGTATATACACTGAGAGGTGTCTATTTCTCAGTGTATATACACTGAGAGGTGTCTATTTCTCAGTATATATACACTGAGAGGTATCTATTTCTCAGTGTATATACACTGAGAGGTGTCTATTTCTCAGTGTATATACACTGAGAGGTGTCCATTTCTCAATATTAACTGAGAGGCGTGCATCTCTCACTATGCATACACTAAGAGGTGTCAGTCTCTTAGTATGTACACTGAGAGGTGTCAGTCTCTTAGTATGTACACTAAGATGAATGTATCTCTCAGCGTATTTACATTAAGAGATGGATTTCTTGTAATAATTGAAGATTGCCTGTGGACTTAATGCCGTGAAGAAGAGGGCATTACGTCGTCAAAGTCTAATAACACCAAAAGACTCTCTTAAAAGTTCCCGAGGTCCCTACAGGCACCCCGGTAACTATAAAAACCATGACAAAGGCGGAAAAGCCTAACCCCGAGGACAAACTTTTAAAACACGCTCCATAGACTTTAAACCTAATAAACCAAACCAGTCACGATCATTGATTCTGCAATTGGACTAAAAAAAAAATCAGAGGCGTTATTAAACCACGCCATTGATGCTGTTGCATCACAATTGATGCAATGGCTACATCAGTCCTACCCTCCTCTTTCGCATACTTGCATCGATGCTGATGAAGGGCTCTTGATCTGAGGAACTGAAGCTGCCTTTCTTTCCCTCGAGTCAGAACCGAATGTTTTCCTTTCTCCGGTCTTTGTATAATGACCCCTGATGCTTTAGCGCTTTCCCTGCTGCCTGTGTTCACTCCTCCTCTGTCAGCACTTCCTTCACCACCTGTCGGCTTATCCTTCACCACCTGTCAGCCCATCCTTCACTACCTGTCAGCCCATCCTTCACCACCTGTCGGTTCATCCTTCACCACCTCTCAGCACTTCCTTCACCACCTGTCAGCCAGTTCATCACCAACCTGTCAGCCCTTCCTGTGTGTCACCACCTGTCGCTGACATTCGTCAGATCCACGTCAGTCCCTCCACAATTTTCGCGTCACATTCTCCGTGTATTTTCCTCCACATTTAACTGCTTTATATTAACGAGTTATTGTACATATATGTCTCTTCGTATACAAGATGTTTTCATAGTAGGATTATTATTATTTTGGCAAGCCAGATGCAACACAGTGTAGACCTGAGTGTACATTGTTCATGGGGCGGGAGACGTAGCTGTACACCGCACACGGGGGATCCTTATATGTACACTGTGTATTGGAATTCATAAGTCTACACTTTTCAGAAGGATCCTTAACTATAAGGGGATCCTAAGCTGTACACTGTACTTCGGGATCCTTATGTCTACGACGTACAAAAGGATCATTGACTGTACAAGGGGATCCTTAACTGTACACGTAATATGGGGATCCTTAATTGTCTGCTCTGTACAAAAGGATCATTGACTGTATACAGGGATCCTTGACTGTGCAATGTATATGGTGATCCTTAATTATGCATCATACAAAGGGATCCTTAACTGAACACGGGGATCTTTAACTGTGTCCTGGACACCTAACACCTTTAAAGTACATTCATTATCCACTCCTGGACAATTCGATTACATTCTGCTTTTAAGGATCGCCTTGGATACACGTTGTATTTACGATTAAGTTTATCCACACAACTTGTTCAGAATCGTGAGGAACACACACACACACACACACACACACACACACACACACACACACACACACACACACACACACACACACACACACAGTTTTTTGCATGCTAGGCTGGAATAAATTACTTATCAAACCACACATTCGTGTGTCCAGTAACTCACTCATTCGTGAACGCATTAACCAGTTTTATTGAATACGAAATTCTTTCGAACGTGAATATCTTTTTTTTTATGAAATTATGATTCCTTTTCACTTCATTCATTTTTTATCCTCCAAAACCCGTAAAAATTTTTTTTACGATTATTTTAAGTTATACTAATGCCATGGTTTAAAGGCCTCTCAATCCATCCACTTCCACCATAATCCACCACAATTCCTTCTCTTGAGACTTTCCCGACAATTGAACACCTCCAGACTTCCTCATTTCGTCAATTTTGTCCGGTTGATGGTCACTTTCTTGACTCTTTTGCTAGCTCAAAGAATCCATTGAAGGTTCTCCATGGTCCATTGATCTCCTCTTCTGACTGTGGCTACCTGTCCTCCTACCATCACTCCAATATTTTCCTTCCTACAACAGCAATACTACTACCACTACTACTACTACTACTACTACTACTACTACTACTACTACTACTACTACTACTACTACTACTACTACTAATAATAATAATAATAATACCCCGTTAGGGGTCATACACCGCCTGCAGAATGGAAGTTAATCGAGTCTAATTGCAAAAGAAAGGTAGAGTAGCTCCAGTCCCCTGGATTAAGAGCCCTTCACCAGCATCAAGGCACACCCCATCCCCTCCCTTTAAAGGGATTTTTACCTTCATTCTCAAATCTCACCCATTAATTTATTTTTCTATCCCCCATGCTTATCTCTTTCTTACTATATTCTTCTATATTATTTAAAGTTTATTTTTTTGTGACACATTCATTATATTTTATATTTTTAAGTCTATACAGAAGAAGCCAATGAATAATTACCATTTTGGGTCATCGGAGTATGTATTATTGTAAGTATACATATATGTATTTACCTGAGTGTATGTATACCATTATGAAAAGTCGTCACTGGTGTATGTGTGTATGTATGAGTATTCACGCAGGGTTAACATACAGACTCAGAGATATTCAGGAAGGGTACCCGTACAAATGGAGCAAAGACCACCAGAAGAGATGCTTGAGGGACGCCAGCAGCAACAGCTTGATGACTAGGCGGCCGACAAAGAAACCTGGCTCTCAGGCTGGTCTGCGAGGGTAGAAAGATACATGAAACCGGTCACAGGTAATGCCACAGGTACGTCCTGCCTCTTGTAGTCTAGAGAGACTCGCAGACGCAAGAGAAGCCGGGGACTGCGGCGCAGAGAGGCAACATTGCCTTCCTCATATAAGGAAAACGAGTTAACTTTTTTAAACTTGTGTAAGAGACTGGGCGGCCACAGGCACGGTGTAAGAAAGTGGATTTCTTACTTGTATACTGGAGGCGAATGGGGGGGGGGTGCTCAAGAACAGTGGAGGCGAGTGATGTCACTCCAGAACACAGGAGACGAGGAAAGTCCCACTGGAATACTGGAGGCGAGTAGCGCCCCTCCATAACACAGGACACTAATTAGGTTCTCCATTTGTAAAGAAACAGTGAAACTACAGCATTACGAGAATAATAATAATAATAATAATAATGATTATTAATATCGTTAATGCACATTATATGTACATTACATAATGAAAAAAGCTTATGTGAACAGAATATTTTGATTGTACAGGGAAGCATAACTGTAGTGAGTAAAACCTCTACATTATATAGGTAAAACAGGTGGACAGAACCTCTATATTATAAAGGAAAGTATAGTTGAAGCAATAAAATGTACAAGAGAAGAGCCTCGGCGATATATTAGATAAAGACAATTTTCCCTGGAAAAAGGATGAAGGGTGCAGCTGGAAGAAGCAGGAGTGAAGGAGAACAGCGCTCAGGCCGTAATACAACAGAGAGGCAGCTACACCGTAAAGGGGATGAGAGTGGGGGTATAGAGCAACGTGTGGGCCAGGAATATTCTGAGGGCGTATGTCAGGGTGGGGCAGACATATCCTGCTGGGAGCTCACTAAACTGCTGGGACCTCCACGCTCATGAAAGTCTTTTCCCCAGCACGTCCCTGCGTCCTGCTGGCCTGGTGCAGGTGAGCAAGTGGTGGTGGTCTTGGTGGTAGGCTCTATGCAGGTTGTGGTGGTGGTAGTGATGGTGGTAGAGGGCTCTCTGCAGGTCGAAATAAGAAGGTAGGTGATTACAGGTGGTGATTTTGATGGTAATAAGAATAACAAGGCAATCCTTGATGGAATATCCTGCCTTCACGAGTCTGGCCTCGCCACTTTTCACTCAAAAAACAAGCATTTTATCTGCATTCAGGAAAGTGTTCAATAATTTTTGTGTTTTCAGCATTACAGATGCTGACTTTAATACTCATATAGATGGGCAGTAGCTCATTTGAGTAAAGGAGGGTTAGCCACCCATCATAACCCATCTTTGCCCCCACAATTCGACTCACAACAGTCGACTAACACCCAAGTACTTACTTATTGCTAGGTGAACAAGGGCAACAAGTGTAAGGAAATAAACCCTACGTTTCACCCGTGCCATGATTTAATAAAGCTTTCAACGGAGCTAAACATTGTCCCAATAAATCTTGTTCTGAGATTTAGTTTTAGTCTTCATAAATGTGACCAATACGTTTCTTCAGTCGGACTCTGATCTTACAAACTGAAACAATACTTTTAAGCTACGAGGTCCACCAATTAAGTAGACCTTTCCGGACACATACAGCACGAAGAGACATTCATTAAAGCGACGTTTTACATGCATGAGGCTCTTTCAATACTTGTTAAAGCCTCATGGAGATAAAACGTCTTGTAGGTGAAACGTTGTCTCCGTTTTGCTGTATGTGTCTTGTACCACTTGTCTGCTACTCCACAAAAAATTTCGCCATTAATAATAGAAATTTTCGCCACGAACGTGACGTTCAGTGGTCCTTGCTTGAGGTAGATGCCTGAGTCTGTCTCACACACCTCCGTCCCCCAGTGTCTGCTGAGGCTCCCTGACACAGGAAATGAAACTCTTTCCAATATTCAGCGGCCTGGAAGCTGCCTCCACCGCCATCTTATCTTCCAGCTCCCGTGTGACCTGCTATTCTGACCATAAATAGCTTTAAAGTCATATATACAACACGGCTCACTGTCTGTAAAGCTGAAGGTGGGAATACTTAACTTTTCGGGGATTGTATATTCAACGTGACTATACCGGAGTGAGCAGTCTTGGACATAATTTTACCAACTCTGGTAAATGTACCATGGGTCCGTATTTCGTAAGGGGCGTGGGTGTCTCTTTTATTTTCTGTTCCTCTTATTTTTAGTCTCTTGTCGTGATGACAGACATTTGTTACAGCTTATGTTTTATTAATGTTAACCAGCCACTTCAGCGGCAGGATCTAATATTGAACGAGGTGGCAAGGAAAACTCTACGGGAAAATCCAGCGTAGTTTCCGAAAGTGATTAGTCTCATATTTTCACGGCATTTGACCTACTTGAGCTCCAGCTCTTGGGATTCTGGTGGGCATTAATATACAGTTCCGGTTTCTCTTGAAGGCGTTAATGTACAGCTTCTTGGTTGGAGCTGAGCAACCTAACCTAACCTAATATAACCTAACCTAACCTAAAGTAACCTAACCTAACCTAACCTAAAGTAACCTAACCTAACATAACGTCACTTGATGAACAAAAAGGTACAATGCCATGAATGGAACAACACAAATAATCCGCACATAGAGAAAGCTTATCACGATGTTTCGGTCCGACTTGCAGCGTTTACAAGTCATTTACCATACAGGTGATGTTATACTTCAAAATTACAGGTATATATAATCAAGGGGTATATGCAGATTCATTCATTTTATATATCATCAAAAATTATACATGTTCATTCACTTCTTTCATTATCATGCACAATACATGTTTAAAACCCATAATAGTGATGTAAATACACAAACAAACATGAGTTTCCTCGACAGTCGTCATTCAGAGTGATGATGCATCTGTCTCTCTGGAAATACACACATGTTAACTCTCTCAGCTGAAATTGTGGAATATACTTAAGAACCACAAGTGTTGATAATTTATGTGCGCTCGAGTGAGTGAGTGTGTGTGTGTGTGTGTGCTCACCTGGTTGTGGTTGCAGGGGTCGAGTCACAGCTCCTTGTCTCGCCTCTTCACTGGCCGCTACTCGGTCACTCTACTCGCTCCATGAGCTTTATCATACCTCTCCTTAAAGCTATGTATGGATCCTCCTGTGTGTGTGTGATTAGTAGCCAGTGTTGAATCACGTTATTAAAGTTTTGACTTAGAGACGGACTGCAACACACACACACACACACACACACACACACACACACACACACACACACACACACACACACACACACACACACACACACACACACACACACACACACGTCTAGCCGCCTCCAGGTGGATGGTACCCTCAGCCCGGTACCTGAACACAGCGGAGAACTCCACGCTTCTCACCAGTTCCCAGAGGAACTGGGAGATGAAATCAAATTGCTACCTACTGCAGTGCGCAGTGAGCCTCACGGCAGTCAAAAATTATGAGTATTCATGCAAGAGGCTGTAGAAACACCACTTTCTTGGCTCAGACCTGATTGCCTCCCATTTCCTAGGAGATGTATGACTCCTTACGGGTTTACCGCTTTCCCCCATGAATGCAATTTTGGGGAAACGCCTACTGAAGGCTTGCTGGAGCCTTTTAAATAGTAAATCACTCGGATTTAGTTCTTTATATAAATCCTAATGAGGATTTTTTTGTTTTAATAAATAGAGCATGATAGTCTCCACTATTGCCACACTCAGACAATGATAGTCTCCACTGTTGCCACACTCAGACAATGATAGTCTCCACTATTGCCACACTCAGACAATGATAGTCTCCACTGTTGCCACACTCAGACAATGATAGTCTCCACTATTGCCACACTCAGACAATGATAGTCTCCACTGTTGCCACACTCAGACATTGATAGTCTCCACTGTTGCCACACTCAGACAATGATAGTCTCCACTGTTGCCACACTCAGACAATGATAGTCTCCACTGTTGCCACACTCAGACATTGATAGTCTCCACTGTTGCCACACTCAGACATTAATAGTCTCCACTGTTGCCACACTCAGACATTAATAGTCTCCACTGTTGCCACACTCAGATTATATTTTTCTCACAAAAGTGTTAAATCTCCACTGTCACTGACATGTGTCAAGAGGAGATTCATTAATCCATGACTTGATTTGTTTATAATCCCTTCAGCAAAAAAGAGATTTTGTTTCAAAATTGAGAGTTGATCCCTAATGACTTAAAACACAAATTACAAAAAGAGGCTTTTTTTTTTTACTCCTAATAACAGCTCGTATTGAAACATATATTTTTTATTTCAACATTGAGACTTATCAAGGGAGAAAAAAAATCTTCGTTTGAGTATTTTTCGAAGCACACCGGCAATCTCTCACCGATGTATTGTGATCTATAAGAGAAGGCACATTCACCATCAATCAGTCACTAGCTGCCTTGCAGGACGTATGCAAATATCACCCCTCGGATCACTCTCCGACATGCAGCATCCATCACCACCCTCCTCCAGAATGCAGAGACTCTTCCTTCCACCTCCACGACTCAAGTCCTTCTAACCGGTCTTCCCTAAATCCCTTTTTATAGGTAACCTTGATCCCACTCCAACAGCACGTCAAGCTGTAAATACCACCCGTCTCCATTCACTCCCAGACGAGTGAAAGAGGACGAGTATTTCAGGAAGGTGTTGAGATGCTTCTTAGTCTGCCTTGTTTACACTGTGTGTTGCAACCATGAGTGAGATCACTCTTTGTATGGCATGTGCGGGGAGTGAAAATATTCCTGTCCTTACGTTATTAGAAACCACGCTTTCGTTTTCTATAGAAATCACGCTTTTGTTTTCTATAGAAAGCGCGCTTTTGTTTTCAGAAAACATGCTTTTGGTATTAGAAAGCAAGTTTTTGTTTTTAGAAAATGCACTTTGTAAAACAGCTTTTGTTATAAGAAAGCATGCTCTTTTTTTTTAGAAAAGTACGCTTTTGCTTTTTTATAGAAACAACGCTTTTGTTTTTAGAAAGCAAGCTTTTGTTTTCCTTATATTTTAGTCAAGTCGTGCAGCAAGCGTTTTCAGAGCTGTGTAAGAGTTCTCCTGTGGTAGACACAGTCATGTTGCGTTATCTCACTAAAATATTAATATTTACTCTCGCACTTGCAACTTGGCCCGTCTACACGCTTGTGTTTACCAGCCACACACACACACACACACACACACACACACACACACACACACACAGAGGAGCTGTGAATCGACCCCTGGAACCACAAACAGGTGAGTACACACACACAGCCTAGAGGGGAATATAAACAGCTGTGAATAACAGTGTCGTCAGAAGGAATCATGATCCTGGGAGCTTCACATAACCTCCCCTTCCTTGGATTAAGCCTGATTAGCTCCTGCTCCCCAGACGCTGTGTGGTCCCTGCGGGTTTAACGAGTCCTCCATGATTACACTGCACTACTAACCACGCACCTTGGTATCTCGTCAATTCTGTCGGATATACGGGGATGACCAGTGAGCTCTGCTCAGGGTATATACAAGGAGAGTAGTGTATCTCTCAGTGTATATACACGGTGAGTAGTGTATCTCTCAGTGTATATACACGGAGAGGAGTGTATCTCTCAGTGTATATACACGGAGAGTGTATCTCTCAGTGTATATACACAGAGAGGAGTGTATCTCTCAGTGTATATACACAGAGAGGAGTGTATCTCTCAGTGTATATACACAAAGAGGAGTGTATCTCTCAGTGTATATACACGGAGCGGAGTGTATCTCTCAGTGTATACACACGGAGAGGAGTGTATATCTCAGTGTATACACACGGAGAGGAGTGTATCTCTCAGTGTATATACACCGAGAGGGTGTATCTGTCACTGTATATTCAACGAGAGAATTGTACCTCTCACTGTATATATACCTAGTGAAGTGTATTTCTCACTGTATATACTTTGATAGCTTCTTCTATTCCCTTTCTTTTATTGATTAAATCTTTCTTTACTGGTGGTGCGCTGGTGAGACCAAACCAGACCCTCTTGCAGCTGCTAGGGTCTACCCTGATGAATTAGACACATGTAGAACACCTGGGTATTTGATGAATGTGACACATGTACAACACCTGGGTATCTGATGAATATGACACATGTACAACACCTGGGTGTCTTTGATGAATATGACACATGTACAACACCAGGGTGTCTTTGATGAATATGACACATGTACAACACCTGGGTATCTGATGAATATGACACATGTACAACACCTGGGTATCTGATGAATATGACACATGTACAATACCGTGACTGGAACAATACACAAATAACCCGCACACATTCATCAAAGATCCCCAGGTGTTGCACATGTGTCTTATTCATCAAAGACACCAAAGTGTTACACATGTGTCTTATTCATCAACTTATCAACTTGTAAATATTGTCCACCATTATAGTTTGATATTAGTGTATCTTTTTTATTGTAAACCCAACTAACTGGAACTGGGGCTTCAGTGGGTTTTTTCATAGAAACCACGATGACTATAGATGTCTGAAAGCAGATTCGAATCATGGAGTTTTATTTGCATGTAAAACACTGTGTTATATATTCATGGAGACGAAGATGTTAGGCTGGAATTCGCTTTTAACAAGACGAAACTTTTTTTTCCCTTGATGCAAGGGAAGAGATAGACGGGGAAACGAAGAGGAAAGAGGAGAGAGAGAGAGAGAGAGAGAGAGAGAGAGAGAGAGAGAGAGAGAGAGAGAGAGAGAGAGAGAGAGAGAGAGAGAGAGAGAGAGAGAGACAGACAGACAGACAGACAGACAGACAGACAGTATTGAGATCAGCAGTGCTAAACTGTACTATCAGCATTATAGAGGTTTGAGATAATGTTTTTGCTCTGCCAGCTGATGCCCTGCACTCGATGTTATTACACTCTACGCAGGAGTTACTGTGTGTAGAGTGAGCGCGGGAGCAGAGACAAGCAGGGAGAAACACGCAGATCTGCTATGCCTCGCCAATCCCCTTTGACTGAAAATACAATCACCCAGTTTGTTATCCTCTGCATGTCTCTGCTTCTCTCTTTGTCTGTCTGTCTCTTTGAATAATCTTATGAAAAAAAAAAATCTTGAAAGACACTGATAAATCTTGTTTCGTTCATAACTGAATTTTTTCACACACTGACCCGTTTCGACCACAGTAAAATGAGTTAGAAACTATCAACGTTTGATAATAATAATAATAATAATAATAATAATAATAATAATAATAATAATAATAATAATAATAATAATAATAATAATAATAACAATAATAATAATTCAAATGAAATAATAATAATAATAATAATAATTCAAATGAAATACTACTACTACTACTACTACTACTACTACTACTACTACTAATAATAATAATAATAATATGAGTAGTTTGCATATAATGCCTTTGAATTATATTACATCTCCTAGATTATAGCATTCTTGACTGGTGTCATGCAACCTTAATGAGCCTCGTGTGGTGGAGAGTCTTTGAGTCTTGTAAACAGAGAACCAATGTCTACGTCTGATAAGTTTATTTAAATATTTTTTAGGGCTTAATTGTGGCTTTAATAACCCTTGTGATCTCGACTGGCTTTAAATGTAACAAACGTACACAGGAAGGATATATATATATATATATATATATATATATATATATATATATATATATATATATGCAAAAATATCACAGTAAACAGGTGATATCAAAATATGCAAGGCAACCAATATGAAAAATAGAGGAATTCCAAGCGCTTCGTGACTACTCACATTATCAAGGAACAGTTCCTTGATAATGTGAGTAGTCACGAAAGCGCTGAATTCTCTATTTTATAGTGGTTGTCTTGCATTATATATATATATATATATATATATATATATATATATATATTTATAATATTTATATTTATTTAAATATATATATCTATATTTTATTTTTTATATATATAATATATAACACTATATATATATATATAAACTCTCAGCGAATATACACTGAATGTTTATGAGTTTCAGTAGTCAATACCATTTGGACTGAAATATTCCTATTGTCAGGTAGATTACGGTCTTAATGGCTCTCTTACAGTCAATAAATTTTATTCCAAAGAAGGAGGTATGTATGTCAGTGGTAACGACTTTGGCTGACAGTCCCCGGCTACTCCAGGTAGTGGGTGGACTCCGGTCAGAGGCCCTGGGGGAGACGAGACTTACTGGCAAGTTACCTTACAGCAGTTGCCCTTGTTTACCTAGCAGTAAGTAGGTACCTGGGTATTTGATAACTACTGTGGGCGGCATCCTGGTGAATGCTAGTTGATCCTAGATACAGGTTGGATTACAGCTCCAGGAATTCTTATATAAAAAGAGCACAATATACAGAAGTTTTTACTGAGACTCCGTTTCGCCCGGTAAAGCGAAACGGAGTCCCAATGAATGTACATTCAAAAGGCTAAAAAAAAATAATTACACTTGAATGGTGAGCGAAGTTATGAAATCTGGAAATCATCTGATATTCGCCACTTTTTCGGGCAAGAAAGAATGCAAGAAGTGTCCATAACACCCAACTCCGACATACATGTCAAACTAAGCGTGAAACAAGTGAAGACTTGAGCACCGTTTCTAAGAACATGCAGAAGTGCGCTCAAAAAAATGGAGAAGAGCCAAAAAAGAACGTAATGGATATAATGAGGAGAACTGAGAAAGCTCATCCCACTTTTTTGACGAGTAAGGGAAAAAATACTCCTTTAGATCTGCCAGTAACATATTCTTACCACCTTGGCAAAATTAGGTCAACTTCTTGTATAGGAATATTTTGTACAGCAAGTTTGTACTGGGACAGAAGATATAAAAAACAGGCATATGTATATTCCTAGTAGGAAAGGAGGAGATGAGGTGAGTTAAATCCTTTCCTAGCAACACCGGTCAGAGACTGAGGCGAGTTAAATCCTTTCTAGCAACACCGGTCAAAGACTGATGCGAGTTAAATCCTTTCCTAGCAACACCGGTCAGAGACTGATGCGAGTTAAATCCTTTCCTAGCAACACCGGTCAGAGACTGATGCGAGTTAAATCCTTTCCTAGCAACACCGGTCAGAGACTGATGCGAGTTAAATCCTTTCCTAGCAACACCGGTCAGAGACTGATGCGAGTTAAATCCTTTCCTAGCAACACCGGTCAGAGACTGATGCGAGTTAAATCCTTTCCTAGCAACACCGGTCAGAGACTGGGCCCTCATGTTGAGGGAACAACCAACCACCATCACTCCTGTACGGAACGACCCAATAACACGCGTACAGCGTCTTACATAAATAATAATACTTCTCTAAACACCCGTTAATGTCCCCTTACTTAACAACCATAACAACAGAAACTCAACTTTCTTCCTAAGTTCTCATGGGAACAAGAAGTGGCCTGTTTAACCGCCGGATTTAGGAGCGGAAGATGCCCGAAATAATTCATGCAAAAAAGCAGCTAATTCAGATTAGATCCTGGTGCAGGCTTGGAAATGGTCAGCTTACTTATGTTAATTATGATTACTTTGGCGGAGTGTAAGATCCATCGCCTTTACGTAAAACGGAAAGTGTTCCTTTTTTCTTATGAGGGAGCATGATTACGTGAACGTGTGGATCTGTGTACGCGTCCTGGAGGATTACGATGGAGGGAAATAATGGTGGATGTTGAAGAGTTGTGATAATGTGGGTGTTGAGGGAGGAGTATTGGTGTGTTGGTGTTGGGTGTGCTGGAGGTGTGTTGAAGGTGTGTGTTGGAGATGTAGGTGCTGGAGGTGTATGCTGTTGGTATAGGTATTGAAGGTGAGTGTTGGTGGTGTAGGTATTGAAGGTATGAGTGTTGATGTTAAGAAGAGACAGATGAACTACATCTCTCTTCAATAACAACACTTAATCCGTCAGTGAAGTCAGTACGAGAGTGGATAAATATCACAGCTGACGTGCCCAGGACTCGACCCCTCTCCACCATCTATAGTAAACCGCGGTTGCCCCTTTATCCAAACTTTGTCCTATGATGAGAGCCCAAGAGCAGGTGGCCTCAGTGCCTCGTCTGACCCCCTCACCTTTTACATATGTCAGAGGGTCAGGATTAGTGGTGCCGGTGACATTTTTGGACCAGTGGCCGGAGTATATTCAAAGGCTCCTCCTGCTCCTGCTGCTCCTGCTCCGCTGCTCCTGCTCCTGCTCCTGCTCCTGCTGCTTTAAGTAGGCCACACAAAGTTGGCGGTGTCAGACTCATCACTGGGAAAAAGAAATTTGCTCTCAGTGTTAGACTCGTGAAGTATTGTTAATATGAAACAAGGTGAGATTTATGGGATTTTATTGAGAAGACGTTTCGCCTACCAGCGACTTTATTAATGAAGTCTCAGTAAAATACCTTAACCCGCAGACTGAATCTTCTTAGCGAGAGATTTGCTATTTATATTTGTATAATGCATTACCCGTGTGGGTCGTTCAGGGTAAGAACACTGTGTCACTAGATAATACATCTAGAGATACACTGTATCATTAGATAATACATCTAGAGATACACTGTATCACTAGATAATACATCTAGAGATACACTGTATCACTAAATAATACATCTAGAGATACACTGTATCACTAAATAATACATCTAGAGATACACTGTATCACTATATAATACATCTAGAGATACACTGTATCACTAAATAATACAGCTAGAGATACACTGTATCACTAAATAATACAGCTAGAGATACACTGTATCACTAGATAATACATCTAGAGATACACTGTATCACTAAATAATACAGCTAGAGATACACTGTATCACTAGATAATACATCTAGAGATACACTGTATCACTAAATAATACAGCAAGAGATACACTGTATCACTAAATAATACAGCTAGAGATACACTGTATCACTAAATAATACAGCTAGAGATACACTGTATCACTAAATAATACAGCTAGAGATACACTGTATCACTAGATAATACATCTAGAGATACATCTACTAGTCCCAGTCGGGTGCCTGAATGGAACCTTCAATGTGTTGCTTTTAACAGCACATTAACGACTTTTTCAAGGTGGGTAATTAATTTAATCAATGAAAAATTAAGGCTTTAATATTTGGATATAAAGGCAAAATGTCCACAGTACTGGAGAAGAAAAACATAGATGCAGAGCAAGCTTTCAGTGATAGAACGTTTCGCTCTGTGTAGAACTTTATCAGGCTCTGTGTAGAACTTTATCAGGCTGTGTAGAACTTTATCAGGTTAATGATTAACGTAATGAAAAACAAAGGGCTTAGGACGACGTTTCGGTCCAACTTGGACCATTTAAAAGTCGTCATATGTCTCTCTCTCTCTCTCTCTCTCTCTCTCTGCTATATGCGGGATATGTATATATTAACCTAATAAAGCTCTATGCAGAGCAAAGCGTTGTCACAGTAAAAAACTGCTCTATCCCAGTCTCTTGTTTTTCAATTTCATATATTTTAAACCCTCCAGTTACTATTTTTTAAAGCATGTTATTTATTTTTGATTAGCGTTATTTCGTCTCAGTTGGAAGTATTCATAACACGAGTCTAGGATGACGCTTTGGTTCAACTCGGCAGATTTACCTTCATTACAAGTGTCTCCTGACGTGGGTCTTAGTCAGCTGATGACCCGCCGTTGGAGCTTTTGGTCATCTGACCGAGGCCTTCCGCTGGCTTACCGGTCCACCCCTTTAAAAATTATGGTCACAGTTATAAGCATTCAGTTCATTAATGGTTCAGAGAATCGACAAGTTGACAGAGGCAAAGCTGTCGGGTAATAACAGTTAGGAGAAGGAACACCTGAAATGAGAACATAAGAAAGGAGGAGCACTGCAGCAGGCCTACTGGTCCACACTAGGCAGGTTCTTCCGCAAGGCCAAACCCACTAACAAAAATATTTGCCCCAACCTATTTCCACTGCTGCTGCAGAGAGACAACAGCAATAACTAAGACTAACAGAAACTGTTGAGACTAACAGAAACTGTTGAGACTAACAGAAACTGTTGAGACTAACAGAAACTGTTGAGACTAACAGAACCTGTTGAGACTAACAGAAACTGTTGAGACTAACAGAAACTGTTGAGACTAACAGAAACTGTTGAGACTAACAGAACCTGTTGAGACTAACAGAACCTGTTGAGACTAACAGAAACTGTTGAGACTAACAGAAACTGTTGAGACTAACAGAAACTGTTGAGACTAACAGAACCTGTTGAGACTAACAGAAACTGTTGAGACTAACAGAAACTGTTGAGACTAACAAAAACTGTTGAGACTAACAGAAACTGTTGAGACTAACAGAAACAGTTGAGACTAACAGAACCTGTTGAGACTAACAGAAACTGTTGAGACTAACAGAACCTGTTGAGACTAACAGAAACTGTTGATACTAACAGAAACTGTTGAGACTAAGCAAAAAACAAAAGTCACAGTAGAAATAACTGAACAATGAAGAGGAATTGCTGAAATGAACTAACAGTTAACAAAAATAATTAAAGCAAAAGAACGAACAATAATGGAATGAGCCAGTGAACACTAAAAGACTTTAAAAAAACATAAGAAACACACTACTGAAAGAAAATAATTAATCAGCAGGAACAACTGAAACGACCCAAAATTCAACAGAGACCACTGAAACGACCCAGCAATCAACAGGAACCACTGAAACGAACTAACAAACAACAGGAACCACTGCGAACTGACAAACAACAAAGTGGTGAGGCTGAGGAGCGTGAGGGGGTACAGTCCAATTTACTATCTGTATTTATTTGTTGTTTGTGAGTGGAGTTGCCGTGGGCGGCTTAAGGGGAAGAGGTGCCTTGGGGGAATGGTAAGGGGGCGCCTGTGGAGTGGGAGTGGGAAGGGGTACCTGTGGGGTGGGAGTGGGAAGGGGTACCTGTGGAGTGGGAGTGGGAAGGGGTGCTTGTGGAGTGGGTGTGGGAAGGGGTGCTTGTGGAGTGGGTGTGGGAAGGGGTGCTTGTGGAGTGGGTGTGGGAAGGGGTGCCTGTGGAGTGGGAGTGGGAAGGGGTGCCTGTGGAGTGGGAGTGGGAAGGGGTGCTTGTGGAGTGGGTGTGGGAAGGGGTGCTTGTGGAGTGGGTGTGGGAAGGGGTGCCTGTGGAGTGGGAGTGGGAAGGGGTGCCTGTGGAGTGGGTGTGGGAAGGGGTGCCTGTGGAGTGGGAGTGGGAAGGGGTGCCTGTGGAGCGGAGTGGGAAAGGGTGCCTGTGGAGCGGGAGTGGGAAAGGGTGCCTGTGGAGTGGGAATGGGAAGGGGTGCCTGTGGAAAATGGGAAGGAGTACCTACTTTTTTTTTCACTGCTTCTTTCTTCTGCTTGTTTCATAACTCCTGCTTCCACAACCTTGTGATGATCCTGCAATATTCACCTTCATCATCTCTCTTCCACATCTTGCAAGATAATGGAGTACAAAGAACCCCGCTTATACAGCAGATTAGCTTCCAGGATAATGCAGTAAACCTAAAATCGCTGTAAAGTGAAACATATTTTTTCACTTTCAAATGCATATAAAAACCTGATAACATGTTTACACTATCATATATCAGCAGCAGCAGCAGCAGCAGTAGCTGACGGTGTTCCAGCAGCAGCAGCAGTAGCTGACGGTGTTCCAGCAGCAGCAGCAGTAGCTGACGGTGTTCCAGCAGCAGCAGCTGACGGTGTTCCAGCGCAGCAGCAGTAGCTGACGGTGTTCCAGCAGCAGCAGCAGTAGCTGACGGTGTTCCAGCAGCAGCAGCAGCAGAGTAGCTGACGGTGTTCCAGCAGCAGAGCAGTAGCTGACGGTGTTCCAGCAGCAGCAGCAGTAGCTGACGGTGTTCCAGCAGCAGCAGTAGCTGAGGTGTTCAGCACGCAGCAGTAGCTGACGGTGTTCCAGCAGCAGGAGCAGTAGCTGACGGTGTTCCAGCAGCAGGCAGCAGTAGCTGACGGTGTTCCAGCAGCAGCAGCAGTAGCTGACGGTGTTCCAGCAGCAGCAGCAGCAGTAGCTGACGGTGTTCCAGCAGCAGGAGCAGTAGCTGACGGTGTTCCAGCAGCAGCAGCAGTAGCTGACGGTGTTCCAGCAGCAGGAGCAGTAGCTGACGGTGTTCCAGCAGCAGGAGCAGTAGCTGACGGTGTTCCAGCAGCAGCAGCAGTAGCTGACGGTGTTCCAGCAGCAGCAGCAGTAGCTGACGGTGTTCTAGCAGCAGTAGCTGACGGTGTTCCAGCAGCAGCAGCAGTAGCTGACGGTGTTCCAGCAGCAGCAGCAGTAGCTGACGGTGTTCCAGCAGCAGGAGCAGTAGCTGACGGTGTTCCAGCAGCAGCAGCAGTAGCTGACGGTGTTCCAGCAGCAGCAGCAGTAGCTGACGGTGTTCCAGCAGCAGAGCAGTAGCTGACGGTGTTCCAGCAGCAGGAGCAGTAGCTGACGGTGTTCCAGCAGCAGCAGCAGTAGCTGACGGTGTTCCAGCAGCAGGAGCAGTAGCTGACGGTGTTTCAGCAGCAGGAGCAGTAGCTGACAGTGTTCCAGCAGCAGCAGCAGTAGCTGACGGTGTTCCAGCAGTAGCTGACGGTGTTCCAGCAGCAGGAGCAGTAGCTGACGGTGTTCCAGCAGCAGGAGCAGTAGCTGACAGTGTTCCAGCAGCAGCAGCAGTAGCTGACAGTGTTCCAGCTGCAGGAGCAGTAGCTGACGGTGTTCCAGCAGCAGCAGCAGTAGCTGACGGTGTTCCAGCAGCAGAAGCAGTAGCTGACGGTGTTCCAGCAGCAGCAGTAGTAGCTGACAGTGTTCCAGCAGCAGCAGCAGCAGTAGCTGACAGTGTTCCAGCAGCAGGAGCAGTAAGCGACGAGTGTTCCAGCGCAGCAGCAGTAGCTGACGGTGTTCCAGCAGCAGCAGCAGTAGCTGACGGTGTTCCAGCAGCAGCGACAGTGTAGCTGGACGGTGTTCCAGCAGCAGCAGCGTAGCTGACAGGTGTTCCAGCAGCAGCAGCGACGGTAGCTGACGAGTTTCACAGCAGCTGACGTGTCAGCAGCAGTAGCTGACGGTGTTCCAGCAGCAGCAGCAGTAGCTGACGGTGTTCAGCAGCAGCAGTGCGGGGTAGCAGCACGCGTGTTCCAGCAAGCAGCTGACGGTAGGTACAGCTGACGGTGGTAGCAGCAGCAGCGATGGTGAGCGACAGCTGGTTCAGCAGACAGTCAGCTGACGGTGGTCAGCAGCAGCAAGCTGACAGGTACGCATGCAGCAGCGTTCAGTGCAGCAGCAGCAGGCTGACGGTGGTGCAGCAGCAGCAGCTGACGGTGGTGCAGCAGCACAGCAGCTGACTGGTGCGCAGCTGAGTCAGCACAGCAGCTGACGGTGGTGAAGCAGCAACAGCTGACGGTGGTGAAGCAGCAACAGCTGAAGATATTGCAGCAACAGTAGCAGCTGACGGTGGTGCAGCAGCAGCAGCAAGCAACCGCTGACAAGTGGTACAGCAGTAGCAGCAGCTGTTGGCGATGCAGCAGCAGCAACAGCAGCTGACGGTGGTGCAGCAGCAGCAGCTTGCGGTGGTGCAGCAGCAGCAACAGCAGCTGACGGTGGTTCAGCAGCAGCTGACGGTGGTGCAGCACAGCAGCTGACGGTGGTGCAGCAGCAGCAGCTGATTGTGGTGCAGCAGCAACAGCAGCTGACGGTGGTTCAGCAGCAGCTGACGGTGGTGCAGCAGCAGCAGCGCCAACACTGGTGGTACAGTCTCCAGCACACTGACGTGGCAGCGCTGTCCCCACCACTGTGTGGGGCGTGTCTCCCACCACTGTGTGGGGCGTGTCTCCCCACCACTGTGTGGGGCGTGTCTCCCCACCACTGTGTGTGGCGTGTCTCCCACCACTGTGTGGGCGTGTCTCCCACCACTGTGTGGGGGCGTGTCCCCACCACTGTGTGGGGGCGTGTCTCCACCACTGTGGTGGGCGTGTCTCCCCACCACTGTGTTGGGGCGTGTCTCCCCACCACTGTGTGGGGGCGTGTCTCCCACCACTGTGTGGGGGCGTGTCTCCCCACCACTGTGTGGGGGCGTGTCTCCCACCACTGTGTGTGGGGCGTGTCTCCCACCACTGTGTGGGGGCGTGTCTCCCCACCACTGTGTGTGGGGCGTGTCTCCCCACCACTGTGTGGGGGCGTGTCTCCCCACCACTGTGTGTGGGGCGTGTCTCCCCACCACTGTGTGGGGGCGTGTCTCCCACCACTGTGTGTGGGGCGTGTCTCCCCACCACTGTGTGAGGGGCGTGTCTCCCCACCACTGTGTGTGGGGCGTGTATCCCAACCACTGTATGGGGGGCGTGTCTCCCCACCACTGTGTGGGGGCGTGTCTCCCCACCACTGTGTGGGGGCGTGTCTCTCCACCACTGTGTGTGGGGCGTGTCTCCCCACCACTGTGTGGGGGGCATGTCTCCCCACCACTGTGTGTGGGGCGTGTCTCCCCACCACTGTGTGGGTAGCGTGTCTCCCCACCACTGTGTGGGGGCGTGTCTCCCCACCATTGTGTGGGGGCGTGTCTCCCCACCACTGTGTGGAGGTGTGTCTCCCCACCAATGTGTGGAGGTGTGTCTCCCCACCAATGTGTGGAGGGCCGTATCTCCTCACCTCTGGTATGGGGGCATGTCTCCACCCCAAGCAAGAGGGTGCTCACGGCCTCTAAGTACATAAGAAAGTAGGAACACTGCAGCAGGCCTACTGGCCCATAATAGGCAGGTTTTTCTTAAACGCAAACCCACTAACCAAAATATTCGTCCAACCCAATTATCAATTTTACCCAAGGAATAAACTTTGAAAACCCTTTCAAGTGCAAGTTACCCAAGGTTTTAGCTTCAATGACCCTGCTAGTTAGACTTCCACTCATCGACTACTCTATTTACAATTATATATATATATATATATATATATATATATATATATATATATATATATATATATATATATATATATATATATATATTTTCGGTTGTTCCGGTTGGAAACGAGGGGGGGGGAGACTATTTCCTTTCTTATGGGTTGTGATTGTCGTGGCTAATAGCGGCCTCACTCCTCTGCCCGTTCATGGAAGGTGCCTTCATGCCTTTGTAACTCTCGATCCAAGGCATTGGACAGGGGCAGTTACCGTCCCTGTCAGCCTGGTCGTAAATGAGTACCGGAGTGTTAAACCTGTGGTAGTGGTGGTGGTAGTTGTGGTGATGGTGGTAGTTGTGGTGATTGGGTAGTTGTGGTGGTGGTGGTAGTTGTGGTGGTGGTTGTGGTAGTTGTGGTGGTGGTAGTGGTAGTTGTGGTGGTGGAAGTTGTGGTGGTAGTTGTGGTGGTGGTGGTAATTGTGGTGGTGGTAGTTGTGGTGGTGGTAGTTGTGTTGGTGGTGATAGTTGTGATGCTTCAGGAAGCGAAGCATCTGCTGGCCTAGGAGAGCTGGATGTTACATCTCATTTAAAACAAAGGATCACTGACCCACTACTGTCTTAAAACAACAAAGGATAACTGACCCACTACTGTCTTAAAACAACAAAGGATAACTGACCCACTACTGTCTTAAAACAATGTTAATTACATTATTCTTGAAGCCTATCGACTACTCATGTAACCCATTTCAACACCAGTCAAAAATACTTTAATCCCTAAAGAAAAGGATTATATCAAATTATAAGCTTCTTAGGTTAGTGGTTTCTCCTTTATTAAATAACCTACCTAGGTTTCATAATAAGAAGAACAGCTAGCTATGTTTCCCCTGCTATATTCCATTACATAAGATGGGTATCTTACATCAAGTGATGAAATCTGTCAGCCTGACCTGGAAGACTTCAGTGATGAGGATATAGGCAAACATTTCAGTAAGGGTTCAATAGCTACGGCAGCTTCAAAGGTGAAGATAAAAGCCACAGCTTGAAAGCTGGGTATGAAGACATTATTTCAGACGACCTTTCAATCAGGATAAGACTCACTCCTGGGAGAAACATCTAGTTGATCTAGATTGAGCAATCCTGTTTCAGTAGTTGCTAGAGCTTGTCAGTTGATACTTCGGTAGACAGAGATGTCAGAGACTTTTCTGCTCAGTAAAAAAAAAAAGTGGATATTATAATAACCATTAATTTTTAAATGGGTGGACCGGTAAGCCAGCGGAAGGCCTCGGTCGGATGACCAAAAGCTTCAGTTGTGGGTCATCATATGACTGAGACCCGCGTCAGGAAACACTTGTCCTGTTTCCTGACAAACCTAACCGACTTTTATGCTTTGCTATTCATGCAACAAACACCCAGACGCTACATAATAGTCCTAAATAGAGATAAAAAAATAGTCTTCTCTTCCTCAGCGTGGACGGCAGACGTACTCTTGCTAACCGTCCTCCCTCACGTACTCTCATGTACTCCCACACACTTCAACCTCCACATTTTTAATACGAGAGCTCCCTCCATGTTCTAAAAAT
The DNA here is from genome assembly GCA_009830355.1 of Cherax destructor. Lineage (NCBI taxonomy): Eukaryota > Metazoa > Arthropoda > Malacostraca > Decapoda > Parastacidae > Cherax > Cherax destructor. The sequence goes on from WNWK01000272.1 coordinate 575,697, forward strand.
GAGCTGCTAATTAGGCCTAAAATGCCTCCGCATTCGCCAAATTATTTCGACTTTTAGGTATTTTCATGATACTCTAAAAAAGAAAACTTAATTTTTTGTTGTAAGAAAATAAGATCAGAAAAATTGTGAATTTTATACCACTACTACTACTACTATTACTACTACACCTACTACTACTATTACTATTACTACCACCACTACACTACTACTACTAATTGTAATAATGAACAGGTGACTTGCAGCCTTAATGACCCATTGGAAAGCCCAATGAATCAAGCTTCTGCCGGCGACCCTGGTTCGAAACTGAGTGAACCAAAACATCGGGACAATTTGACGAGTGATGCGACTCTTGTGATCACTACTGCAGTGGTAATAAGAGTAGCATACCACAGAGCCTCGGGAACATCAAACACACACATGTGGTGCTAGAGAGCGAGACGTTAAAAGAGCAGCTGCTGGCCAGGGTCCTTTTCAAGAAGGCAGACCCCGAGGTAAACCTTGGCTGGAGAGCCATTGTCAGGGTTCCTCCTGGGATGCTGAGGAACCCTTCAGCATCTCTGAGAGGTGCTTCTCGCCCCCATAAACTCTCTTCTCCAATCTCAAAGACTGTCATGGGTGCTGATGTTTTTGCTGCTATCACTCTCGCCTCTGCTGCTGTTGATGCTGTTGATATTGTTGCTATCAGTCTTCATGATTCTGCTCATGGCGATGTTGCTACTGTTGCTGTTTCTTGCGTGACGCTTCTTCTACTGATATTGTTGCCTCAGCTCCTGTGATTCACGTTTCCCCACTAACCCTTTAGCTGTTTCTCCCTTACAGAAACACGTACACACACACACACACACGAGTAGATATGGGTTAATTATCTGGGTTTACCTAATAAAGTTTGGTTACGCACACACACCTGTGGTGTTTATTACACACCTGTCACCCTCTCACCCATGCCCTTACACTCACCATCCTTCTCTTCCTCTCATCTCTCACTTCATCCCTCCCTTCTCTCCATCTCATCTCCCCGGATGGCACTGTGGGATGCTGACACGTACCAACATATAAACATACATTGCAGAGCAAGGTTTTGTTTAGATGCTTCGCTCTGTGTAAAGTTATATCAGGATTAAACTCTACATAGAGCTAAACTAGACGTGATAAAGCTCTACAGAGAGCCAAACTAGACGTGATAAAGCTCTACACAGAGCCAAACTAGACGTGATAAAGCTCTACAGAGAGAAAAACGTTGTCCCAATAGATGGTTGTTCTGCACCTTGGTTGTCTTCATACCTCAACTCATTCTCTCTCTGTCTCACCCTCTCTCTTTCTTTCTCTCTATCTCTCCCTCCCCTATTGCTTCTTTAAGTATTGCTCCCCTCCTCCGTTCTTTTCTCTATCTTCCCTTTCCTTCCCTCTTCCCTCTCCCTTCCTCCCTCCCTACTCTCCCTTCCTCCCTCCCTACTCTCACACCCTCCCTCCCTACTCTCCCTCAGGCCCACCCCGGGGAACTAAAAATAACCAGGAAATTGTCGACGATTCTTCTCAGAGTATCTAGACAGAGCCACTAAAACCAGACTCGCACTCCCAATAGACTCCAGCTCCTGGACAAGTTGCCTCACCTGCTGAGGAATGTAGATGGAGAGGCAGGGAGGAGTATAGGGAGACAGGGAAGAATATTAGGAAGCAGGAAGGAATGTTGGGAAGCAGGGAGGAATGTAAGAAGGCAAGAAGGAATGTAGAAAGATAGGGAAGAGTGTAGGGAGGCAGGGAGAAGTGTAGAGAGGCAGGGAGAAGTGTAGGGAGGCAGGGAGAAGTGTAGGGAGGCAGGGAGAAGTGTAGGGAGGCAGGGAGAAGTGTAGGGAGGCAGGGAGAAGTATAGGGAGGCAGGGAGAAGTGTAGGGAGGCAGGGAGAAGTGTAGGGAGGCAGAGAAGTGTGGAGGCAGGAGAAGTGTAGGGAGGCAGGAGAAGTGTAGGGAGGCAGAGAGAAGTGTAGGGAGGCAGAGAGAAGTGTAGGGAGGCAGAGAGAAGTGTAGGGAGGCAGAGAAGTGTAGGGAGGCAGGAGAAGTGTAGGGAGGCAGAGAGAAGTGTAGGGAGGCAGAGAGAAGTGTAGGGAGGCAGGGAGAAGTGTAGGGAGGCAGGAGAAGTGTAGGGAGGCAGAGAGAAGTGTAGGGAGGCAGAGAGAAGTGTAGGGAGGCAGGAGAAGTGTAGGAGAGGAGAAGTGTGGAGGCAGAGAGAAGTGTAGGGATGCAGGAGAAGTGTAGGGAGGCAGGGAGAAGTGTAGGAGGTAGGGAGAAGTGTAGGAGGCAGAGAGAAGTGTAGGGAGGCAGAGAGAAGTGTAGGGAGGCAGGGAGAAGTGTAGGGAGGCAGGGAGGGAGGCAGAGGAGGTAGGGAGGAAGTGTAGGGAGGCAGAGAGAGAGTGTAGGGAGGCAGAGAGAAAGTGTAGGGAGGCAGAGAAAGTGTAGGGAGGCAGGAGAAGTGTAGGGAGGCAAGAGGAGAGGAGGATGTAGGGAGGCAGAGAGAGTGTAGGGAGGCAGGGAGAAGTGTAGGAGGCAGAGAGAAGTGTAGGGAGGCAGAGAGGAGGGGAGAGTGTAGGGAGGCAGGGAGAGAGTGTAGGAGGCAGAGAGAAGTGTAGGGAGGCAGAGAGGAGTGTAGGGAGGCAGGGAGAAGTGTGGAGGGAGGCAGGAAGAGAATGTAGGGAAAGGAGAGGAGTGTAGGAGCAGGGAGGAGTGTAGGGAGGCAGGAGGAGTGTAGGGAGGCAGGGAGGAGGTGGAGAGAGAGGAGTGGAGGCAGGGAGAAGTGTAGGGAGGCAGAGAGAGTGTAGGGAGGCAGGGAGGAAGTGTAGGGAGGCAGGAGAGAGTGTAGGGAGGCAGGGAGGAGTGTAGGGAGGCAAGGGAGGTAGGAGGCAGGAGGAGGTAGGCAGAGGAGTGTAGGGAGGCAGGGAGGAGTGTAGGGAGGCAGGGAGGAGTGTAGGGAGGCAGGGAGGAGTGTAGGGAGGAGAGAGTGTAGGGAGGCAGGGAGGAGTGTAGGGAGGCAGGAGGAGTGTAGGGAGGCAGGGAGGAGTGTAGAGAGGCAGGGAGGAGTGTAGGGAGGCAGGGAGGAGTGTAGGGAGGCAAAGAGGAGTGTAGGGAGGCAGGGAGAAGTGTAGGGAGGCAGAGAGGAGTGTAGGGAGGCAGGGAGGAGTGTAGGGAGGCAGGGAGAAGTGTAGGGAGGCAGAGAGAAGTGTAGGGAGGCAGGGAGAAGTGTAGGGAGGCAGGGAGGAGTGTAGGGAGGTAGGGAGAAGTGTAGAAGGCAGGGAGAAGTGTAGGGAGGCAGAGAGGAGTGTAGGGAGGCAAGGAGGAGTGTAGGGAGGCAGGGGGGAATGTAATCATCTCTGTATTCAACTATAGAAGCCCACTGTGTGGGCGAAACTTTTCAGAAATAAAAATTCCTAACAGCTGCACATGTGTCTTACTCGTCTCTTTTTTTTCATGTTACTTTTTTATGTGTTAACGTAAATATTAAATTGAAAAAAAAAAGAACATTTCTCTAGATATTTTCGGAAACTCTGGAAGTGTGAAAGTAGTCGGCTGCACTTGGTGAGTTATGGTGACTGTAGCAAGTTGGGAACTGCCTCACAGGTTCTTCTGTCCAGTCATACGAGTGTGACAGGGAAGCCTGTTCAACATTTTGCACTGTGGCAGAACTGCTGTCTCTGTCTCTGTCTCGTAACAGCTGATACAAATGTTTCGTATGACGTCATCTAGAGGCCTAGTCACCCTTGGTCCATCTTCATCTAAATTCGAAATTGCGTAAAAGAAAATTTAGAATACAAAATTACCTGGCTCCAGAGTTTTCTTTTTTTTCCTTATCTTTTTCCCTGTAAGACAAAGGAACTTTAAGGGGAAAAGTTTGGTAAATTTAAGGGTGGTCAGGTTGAGGAGTAAGATGGTCCGCCGTAGTCGGGAATGGACTCCGGCTCGTAGTGTTCTTGTTAAATATACGTTTTAGTTTGTTCCAGGAGGAAGAGAGGGGCGACCCGGCGCGTGTGTGGACATTATGCAGCACTAACACGGCAAGGTCAGCCTTCCCCGCCCTCTTACACCATTTGCCAGGGAAAACACTGAATGGTCAGTCTTCCCTCGTCACTCACTCCTGTAGAGGGAACATTGGATGGTTAGCCCTCCCCTCGCCTCTCCTCTCTCTCTCTCCTGCGAGGGGAATGCTGAATGGTCAGCTTTTCCCCTCTCGTCTCCTACTCCTCCTCTAGGGTAAAAAAATGGATGGTTATCCTTCCCTCGCTTCTCCTGCAGAAGGAGCACCAGAGTCAACCTCCATCGTTTCACCTACCCTTTCCTTACATTTAGATTTTTGTCTCCGAAGCGGCTAATCGACTACTGACTCCATATCCATCCCGTGAATGGCAACAATAGCGCACAAGGATCCACATGAGGCCTAATAACTAGGCTTCAAAATGGCTAACAGGAGGACTTCCGGAGACTTCATAGAGACAAGACATGCATTTCCAGATTTTGCCGCCGAAGTGGCTAGTTTATTGTGCACCCCATGTCCATCCTGTGGACGGTAGCGTAAGAGCATATGGATACGAAAAGCCCTAGGAACTAGGCCACAAAAAAGAGTTAAATGATAGCTCTAGGCCTCTCGTGTTGCAATCATGTCCACCCCAGTTACACCGTCACCCAGGTATAATTTATTGTGGAAAACAGACGACCACGTCTGTCTTCAATGGCATTCATATCACAATTCTATTTTTCTTCAAATATTTTTAATTTAACACATCACCAGGAGCTTGCAATGTAAAAATAGAGCAGGAAATCCAGGAAGATCCTTTTTTATATGTTTATTCTGCATCTTTTGTTGCTCATTCGCGATTACTGCATATAGCCTGATTTCTTATTTCCATTAAAAAAAAAACTCATGTATTAAATGAAAAAAAAACTTGATATCTCTCAATATTTACACGATAGACGCAACAGCAAGTGGAAGAGCCTGCCATCTCGCCCACAACACCCATAACACAAGAGTGGACACCGTTCCCATTGATTTCAAAACCCACCACCAGAGGCGCATAAAGGCCAACGTCACTGTTATCTCATCGGATTTCAGGTTTTAGGGCCATGGGGGAGCACTGTCAATTAAGGAAACCCGATTGGAACCCGATTGGGTTTGATTAACTGACAGACTGTTCTCCTGGCAGACTGCTCGGAGCTGCAGTAGCAAAGCTGTTCACGACTCCAGCAAAATACTCGATACTGCGTCGTAACAGCGTTCAAAAACGTTGCAGGTTATATAAAAACGACCAGGAAATGTTACATTATTATTATTATTATTATTATTATTATTATTATTATTATTATTATTATTATTATTATTATTATTATTATTATTATTATTATTATTATTATTATTATTATAAGTCGAGGAAGCGCAACTGATTTGAAAAGTGTCAACATTGGCAATATTTCTCTTGTTTTGAAAGTTCTCATTGTCCACCCAGTCATTTTTTTAGTAGCTTTCTTAGCATTTCCGTTTTAGTGTTTACCTGGCAGGTTGAGGCTTCACCTGGCAGGTAGAGGCTTCATCTGGTGGTTAGAGGCTTCATCTGGTGGGTAGAGGCTTCACCTGGCTGGTAGAGGCTTTACCTGGCAGGTACTGTCAACAATTCGTTGATGACGTTGTCAGGAGGGGCCAGAATGAGGGGGGACACATAATGGAAAATTTGTGGGAGAAACATAAGGGGAAACATGAGGGGAAGACGCGAGACCAGACCCAGACAGCCGAGGGAAAAAACAGCGTAGTGAAGCTCTCTTCCTGTGGGCTGATGAGGACTGCGGGAGCGGGTTAAGAGGTGTTGAGGTAAGATGTTGGCAGACGGATGAGGAGGAGAGGAGGGAGAGGAGAGGGAGAGTAGGAGAGAGAAGAGGGGAAGAGGAGGAGGGAGAGGAGGAAAAAAAAGGCTAGTGAGGGACGAAAGAGGAAGTGGTAAATTGGCAAAGGAAAAGGAGGCGTGGGAAGATGAAGGGGTGGAGGAAGAGGAGGAGGAGATGTGAAGAAGAGGGGAAGAGAAAGGCGATGAAAAGGTAGGAAGGGCGTCCTGGATTGAGTAAGGGTTACCGCGTTACACACACACTGTACACAGACATGTCGTCTCTCTCCTGGAGGCGAGAATCGTCAACATTATTCCACTTACCCGAGGAGACACTGGATAATTGGGCTCGTGTTGCTTTTTCTACACAGGTAAGGCAGGAGCTGCCTTCCCTCTGAGCCGAGGGGAGACATAATGGAGCAAGCGTTTCCCCTCGCCCTAAAGGGAAAGAGTATATTGGACTGGCATATCCTCTGGTATATCCCCTTGCTTCACAACCTATATTCATTTTTACAACGTTCATCTCGTGCGATTCACAAGGTTATTTTATGAACGTTTCTCTTAACTAACGAATAGGAGGAGGGTGTGGGTAGGTGTGAGCTGGACCTACCTACTATGAGCCAGTAGACCTACTGCAGTGCTTCACCATTTTTATATTTTTTGTCATCTTAATAAGTCAGATAAGTGTAAGTTACATTAATCTATAATAATGTATTTAATAACGAATAAGAAAAAAATCACTGCTACGGTACTTTTGGCAAAACAGTGACTGAGCAGCAGTGACTGAGCAGCAGTGACTGAGCAGCAGTGACTGAGCAGCAGTGACTGAGCAGCAGTGACTGAGCAGCAGTGACTGAGCAGCAGTGACTGAGCAGCAGTGACTGAGCAGCAGTGACTGAGCAGCAGTGACTGAGCAGCAGTGACTGAGTAGCAGTGACTGAGCAGCAGTGACTGAGCAACAGTGACTGAGCAGCAGTGACTGAGCAGCAGTGACTGAGCAGCAGTAACTGAGCAGCAGTAACTGAGCAGCAGTGACTGAGCAGCAGTGACTGAGCAGCAGTGACTGAGCAGCAGTGACTGAGTAGCAGTGACTGAGCAACAGTGACTGAGCAGCAGTGACTGAGCAACAGTGACTGAGCAGCAGTGACTGAGCAGCAGTGACTGAGCAGCAGTAACTGAGCAGCAGTGACTGAGCAGCAGTGACTGAGCAGCAGTGACTGAGTAGCAGTGACTGAGCAGCAGTGACTGAGCAGCAGTGACTGAGTAGCAGTGACTGAGCAACAGTGACTGAGCAGCAGTGACTGAGCAGCAGTAACTGAGCAGCAGTGACTGAGCAGCAGTGACTGAGCAGCAGTGACTGAGTAGCAGTGACTGAGCAGCAGTGACTGAGCAGCAGTGACTGAGTAGCAGTGACTGAGCAACAGTGACTGAGCAGCAGTGACTGAGCAGCAGTGACTGAGCAACAGTGACTGAGCAACAGTGACTGAGCAGCAGTGACTGAGCAACAGTGACTGAGCAGCAGTGACTGAGCAGCAGTGACTGAGTAGCAGTGACTGAGCAACAGTGACTGAGCAGCAGTGACTGAGCAGCAGTGACTGAGCAGCAGTGACTGAGCAACAGTGACTGAGCAACAGTGACTGAGCAGCAGTGACTGAGCAGCAGTGACTGAGCAGCAGTGACTGAGCAGCAGTGACTGAGCAACAGTGACTGAGCAACAGTGACTGAGCAGCAGTGACTAAGCAACAGTGACTGAGCAGCAGTGACTAAGCAACAGTGACTGAGCAGCAGTGACTGAGCAGCAGTGACTAAGCAACAGTGACTGAGCAGCAGTGACTGAGCAGCAGTGACTGAGCAGCAGTGACTGAGCAACAGTGACATAAAAAAGTCACATAAAAAGGTCACAGAAAAAGGTCACAGAAAAATGTCACAGAAAAAAATCACAAAAAAAGGTCACAGAAAAAGGTCACAGAAAAAAAGTCACAGAAAAAAGTCACAGAAAAAAAGGTCACAGAAAAAAGTCACAGAAAAAAGTCACAAAAAAATGTCACAAGAAAAGTCAGAAAAAAATCACAGAAAAAGCGTCACAACCTAACCTAAATAAATTATGACTTTTTTCCAGTAATTTTTTTCCCCCAGCCAAAATGGTGACTTATTTTCTGTGACTTTTTCCCCCTGTGACCTTTTTTTTCCGGACACCGGGAAAGGTAGATACCAGAGGACTTGAAAGTCCACACCAAGACTATCTTCCTAGATTAAGGACCACCGTGTTTGATCAAGGAGTTTGAGATAGGAATGGAAAATCCCTCCCCCCTCCCTCCCCCGCTACTCCCTCAGGCCACTGCCAGCTTGGACACATGTGCAGCTAACACGACGTTTTATTGTGGCAACGTTTCGCTCTCCAGGAGCTTTGTTAAAGCTAATGGAGAGCGAAACGTTGCCACATTAAAATGTCGTATTAGGTAGCCATAGCCATCATGAATGATACGTAACGTTCATATCTGGTACTGTTGGTGATGTACGTGGTGCTGGGGGTGCAGGTGGTACTGCAGGTGGTGCAGGAGGGAGGGTTAACGAAACATCACACTGTGAGGAGGTGCAGCTGCCCTCCTGGTATGTGTTTGTTGACTCTTCGGGTAGGTATCGCCTCAGTGAACACAGCCACCACCGCCGCCTCTAAACCTTTCCCCTTCTGCTGAGGTGGTGGCAGGAACACTGACGATACTGGTGGCAGTGACGACAGTGACAGCAGTGGGCGTTACGATGGTGACAGCGGTGGGCGTTTCGACAGTGACAGCGGTGGGCGTTGCGACAGTGACAGCGGTGGGCGTTGCGACAGTGACAGTGTTGGGCGTTGCGACAGTGACAGTGGTGGGCGTTGCGACAGTGGCAGTGGTGGGCGTTGCGACAGTGACAAAACTGTTTCTTTTAGTCTAATTAAAACTTTGTTTCATTTGGAACGAAACTGACTAAAGCACAGGTCGTCCTCGGCCACAGGCAAAGTTACACTGGAAATACCCCAAAGGTACACATTAAATGGCCCAATAATCAAACTAGCAATACCCCAAAATTACATTAAATAACCTATGGGATACGTCAAGGTATATTACTATTAATGAAGATAAGATACCGGATACATTAACCAAGTATCCACAACTAGGTGTGGTTGCAGGGGTCGAGTCATAGTTCCTGGCCCCACCTCTGTGTGTGAGTGTGATGCTCTGAAGGTCTAAACCCTCTTTGTGGCATCTTTAAAGGTCACCAAGAAGTACTAACATGCATACACCTGGGGCACAGAAAGAGACAAGCCGCTAAACAAAAGACCAGGAAAGAAAAGAAACAAAATCCAAGTATTTTCTTCAACAGACAAAATCCTCTTACTGGAAAAATATGTTTCAGTTTTTTAGTGTTTTTTTTTATGTGTTAAATCTGAAGGAAAATTTGAAGTTACATTTTTGGTCTAAGATTCTCGACAAATTGATTTTAAAAATATTTTCAATTTGCTTTTTAAAATGCTTTCAGTAAGATAAATATTAAAATTGTTACATTTCAGACAACTGATGTATTGACATCAGTGACGTCAGAAGAGAATCCGGTTGAAATGAATCGACAAGTGATTCCCACTGTTGTGGGAATCACTAAAAGTAGCCTGTGAAAGTTACCTTGGGGGAAAACAGGAAGCTTAGTAAGTGAAAGCTATACTGGGGGGTCAACTAGCTTAGCCAGTGAAAGCTGCCTTGAGGAATCAGCTTAGTGAAAGCTACCATGGGGAATCAACTATCTTAGACAGTGAAAGCTACCTTGGGAAGTCAACTAACTTAGCCAGTGAAAGTTGCCTTGGGGAATCAGCTTAGTGAAAGCTACCTTGGGGAATAAACTATCTTAGACAGTGAAAGCTACCTTGAGGAATCAACTAAGTTTGTGAAAGCTACCGTGGGGAATCAACTAAGTTTGTGAAAGCTACCTTGGGGAATCAACTAAGTTTGTGAAAGCTACCTTGGGGAATCAACTAGCTTAGACAGTGAAAGCTACCTTGGGAAAACAAGGTTAGTCAGTGAAGGTTCAACGCTATGTCCACTAGTACCTCCATTAACCTCTTCAATTTCCTCAGCAAGTTTCCTCAAGACGAATTGCAGCCTTCTTGGCGACACAGGTCCGCATATATTTTACAAAACGTTTATAAAACTTATTATGAGATATTTTACGAGACATTTTACCAGACATTTTATAACATTTATAGAGCAACCTTTGAAGATACAATACGAGGACTCATATCAGCTCCGATTTACAGAATACCCTAATAACTGCAGCTATTTCGAGACATTTGTTTTGAATCTCTTTCTACTTTGCAAGATGTATTATTCTGAAGTTACTGTATTTCAGGATCTGCAGTTGGAGGTGAGAGCATGGCGAAGATATTTTTGCTTCAGATGTTGGAGGTCGATGGAAAGGGATGTGGTGGTGGTGGTGGTGGTGGGACAGGAGACTGCGGTGATTATTGCTGAGCGCTCCAACAATAGTTTACCAGGAAGCCGTGCTGAAGAAACACACGGGATGCGATCAGGAAATACCAGGTTTTGTTCATGTGGATGACACATTACTGCCTCCTCCCTCCACTATGTCTGCCATGTCGCACCACCGTTTCCTCCTCATTCCTTCACCCTTTCCGGCATATTACCTATCTTCCCTTATCACTTCTGACATCGTATTATTTCCTTACAAGATGCCGTACCATCTTCGGCCAAATGTGCCAGTGGTGCCAGATCTCTTAACTCTTAACATTAAGACACAGATTAGGAATCATAATATTAATCTATCCATTTCAGAGTCGTACGATAATTTGTTGTCCAGTTCATTTAACTCGTAGCCATCTCAATGTCTCCCTCCATCACGAAAGATACTGACGGCTAGCAGTGCCTCGCGTCTCTACCTCTCCCAGGAAACAGCTGACGACATCACAAACCTGGAATTACGATGCAGATGAAATACTGTGTTTGTCAGGGCGACGAGCGATGTGTGGGAGGTGCTGTCTCTCTGACCACTCCCCACGGGCGCAATCCCCCACCCACCTTTATATATAGCCAGCACTTGATGCCTGTCTTAACTTAGATTTTAATGTACTTCACGACCACCGTGTCTAGTCGCTCGACGGATGAGAAACCTTCTGCTTGGTCCCCTGGCCCACTCTCCCTTGTTATATTTTTATTTTGATCAAAATTCCAGCTTCAGTAGCTTCAAACGCCTAAATTATATATAGTATATATATATATATATATATATATATATATATATATATATATATATATATATATATATATATATATTTTTTTTTTTTTTGCATATAAATGCTTTATTAATAGACAGAATACATTTATAGAAAACACAAACATGAATACAATGGTACAATATGTCAAAGATTATGAATCTCCTACAGTTCCTCCGAAGCCGGACGCGAGCCAAGTATGCAGCATGCGTTTCCCCTCTGGATGGCCACGCTGAGACGCTGGAACATGAACGTGGCTGCCCTTGGGTCCCTGGTGGTGTCGATGAGTCTGGAACCCAGTTCTTTAAGGAAACGTGTTGCATTTTTCCCCACGCTCCCAAGGTCTCTGATCCCACTGGGACAAATTTATACTGTTGGCTTATGTCCCTGTACTTGCCGATCTTGTACTCCTCTCTGTGGTCAGCAGCTCCTCCCTGTCGCCCAACACTGTGATGGATGTAGGTGTCAGCCAGTGTCGACACACAGGTATAATCCCATGCTAAGAGCTTGCCATTCTTCCAAGGATAGATGGTGATCCCGTCGGGGCGGTTTGCTGGGTTGTGGGCATTGTTGGCTGCTAGTGATCGAGGCTCTCTCTCGGCTGGGCATCCAGCTGTAGCAAGGGTTCTCTTTATGATGTCGTTGACCTCATTGTGTCTTGCATGCCAACCCTTGGTTTTAGAACAGTTAAGACCATGTAGACCATATTGGTCGGCTTGCGCATCGCTGCAAATACACGTATATTCCGTGTGAATAGGGGCAGCAAGGCGCAGAGCCACTGCAATACGAAGGGTCTTAGGGTCCAGGCGTGTTCCCATGGCCGAAATGGGAACTGTTTGGAGGAAGTCCCCAGAGTGATGTGCACTCACAGCTAGGAGACGGGCAGTCTCCCTGTCTGATGTGACGGCCCTGAGCATATTGGCAAGTATCTTTTCAGCGATGGGGCCGTCCCAGCTTGACTGTTTGTAGGCCAGTTCTTCACTAGGTTTTGGTGATGGCACTGGTGTGGCTAGGGTCCTGTATTCCTGCTGAATCACTGAGGTTGTCTGGAAGAATTTGTTTTATTAGCTCATTTGATGCTATGGAAGAGGATAAGAAGGCTGGTAGGGCAATCTGGGAGGATTTGCGTACTCCCAGCCCCCCAAGTCTGACTGGAAGTGAGGCTTGCAACCATTGTCCATCATCGAGGGAAAGATTCAATACACTCTCTAGCATGGTCTTGAGGAGAGAGTCGTATTCCTCGAGTTTCGGGCTGTTGAAGGCTGGGGAGCATCTCAGGAAGTATGTAAGTTTTGGGATTGACAGGCACCTGGTGAGTAGGTAGAAGGCATCATGTGTATCGATGTCTTTCATCCTACCTTCCATCGTCCTGAGGTCGGAGATTTTTTTTTCCAGGACCAGATCGATGGCATTGGGCACAAGAGGAGCACCAAGGAGAGTGCTGTTGGCTGGATCGATGGCTCGTGCCCCTGGTAACACAGCCCTAATGTCCTGGATCATCTGTGGATTGGTGGAAACTATCTCACATTTGGTGGGGTTTAAAGATAGGCCCAGGCTACCTACCATATCTTTAATTTTCCTGATGTCTCCTAGGAGAGATTGTGCAGTGCCAGCTAGGGTGCCATCATCCAAGAACCAGATATTGAGCTCACTGGACAATGCTTCTGTGACATCCTTGATGGCTAGACAGAATAGAAAGGGAGCAAGAGGGTCCCCCTGTTGCACACCCTCACACGAGTCAATTTCATGGTCCCCAAACAAAAGTTTAGAAGCCACACTGTAACACGATTCTATGAAAGGATAGAGGGAAGGAAAGTGCCTAGAAACTGCTTGAGAGCAGCATCCCTTCTGACTGAGTTGAAAGCATTGGCAAAGTCCAATTTGATTAAAGCTTTTTCATTGGACATGTTGTTGATGTATACTCGGGCTGCATGGGCAGCTGCTTCACAGCCTTGTTTAACACCAAAACCGAGCTGAGTTGGTTTTAACATTGAGGCAGCATCTTGACTCACCCTTCGTACTGCAGCCTTGGCAACTAGGCGCCGAAGGGTGTTGCCCACTGCAATGGGCCTGATTCCTCCATCCTTTTTCCGGAGGGCACACAGTGAGGCACCAAAGAAAAGGGGTCTAATGGCCTGTGGGACACTACCATCCAGGCACCCATTGGAAAATTTGGTGAGTTCAGACAACAATCTCTCAGAGACCTCACCAAGACCTGGATTGAGCATTTGTTTTAAGTGTTGTGGCCTTAGACCAGTGAAACCTCCTGCTGAGCCCTGTGGGAAAGACATAGCAGCTTTATACACATCGGCGTCCCGTAAGGTTAAATGTTCTTCCCCTGCTGGAATGTCAAGGGGGCCAATGTTGATACTGGGAGCCCTGGGTGGATGTTTGTCCTTCAGGGCTTGTGCTGTAATGATATCCTTAGGAGCGATGGTATCCTCACTGGTTATAAGCCTCAGTGCTCCGATAGTATTACCCTCTTCTATTTTTCTGCTAATGTGGGCCCTGATTTTTGAGGCGTCAGGTGTCCTGTTGTTGACATTTGCCTGGCGGGTGTTTGACGCCCTGGAGGGGATACGGACAAGGTTGTCATCTCTAGGGAATGCATTTATTGCCTTGATAACAGATGTAGCTAGTGACTTGTCCCTCCTTGGTGGGACAAAATATATATATATATATATATATATATATATATATATATATATATATATATATATATATATATATATATATATATATATATATATATATAATTAAAATTTAAAAAAAGGGCCCCCCTTCTCCGGGTGTCATGGCCCAAATTTTTTTAAAAAAGAATCTTCTGGGAAACATCGTTAAATTAATTTTCACTGAGAGTTTTTGAATGCATCATACGCGTTCGTGAAGACGTCTGATGTGTGTAAGCCGTTCCATAGATATCCCGTGCGTATAATACGCCTTTCATTAATATACTGTGCATTTATCGGGGATTCAAACCCAGGCTCCTGAGCATGTAATGCGCTGCTGACACCTGGGTTGGGCTGGGCGCCTGAGAAAAGGGGGGTATGCTTTTATGCTCTGAGATGAACTTGTGAGGGTCGAGGGGTACATGGATCCCAATACGACCCCATAACTTAGGGGGAATATTTCTTTTTCCTGCTCAGTCAGATGATTAAATGAGAATAAAGGGAAAAAATAACTCATGTAAAATTTTTTGAAAAACATATACGATCGTCCGCGCACTCGCATGCACCCCGCATTTCTTTGCACACACACACCCGCGCGCAGTCATGAAGATTGGGGAAGGCAAAGAAGACCGCAGACAGAGATAATCTTGGGGGGCCAAAGGCTGGGAAACCTCACTCAAGGAAAAAAAATCTTGGGGTGAGTATAATGAACATCTCCTGAGGCACACATCAATCAGATAATCCTGCAGCATACGGGCGGCTGGCAAACCTTTTAAAAATAGCGTTCCAATACCCCACTAAGGAATCATTCGACTTGACACCATATACGTCAGGCCCATACTGGGGTATGCAGCACCAGTTTGGAAAACCCCCACCTGGTCAAGCACGTAAGAAATTAGAGAAAGTACAAAGGTTTGCAACAGGACTAGTCCCAGAGCTATGATTGTCCACGAAGAAAGGTTAAGGGAAATCCCTGACGACACTAGGAGGACAGGGGGGGTTAGGGGGGAATTTAAACGACATATAAAATACTGCGAGGAATAGATAAGGGGACAGAGACAAGATGTTCCAGAGAGGGGGCACAGAAACAAGGGGGGCACAATTGGGAAATTGAAGACTCCTATGAGTCAAAGGGGTGTTAGGAAGTATTTTTTGTCCTAGAGTTGTTTTTGGGGAAATAAAAAGCCTAGAAAGCGACAAGGGGGGGAAACCAAAATAGTTTTAAGAGAGGTTTGGGTAAAGC
>WNWK01000273.1:0-5000 GCA_009830355.1 Cherax destructor
CAAGACTAAGAGAGGGAGCACCTTCTATCAAGACTAAGAGAGGGAGCACCTTCTATCAAGGCTAAGAGATTGAGCGCCTTCTATCAAGACTAAGAGAGGGAGCGCCTTCTATCAAGGCTAAGAGAGGGAGCGGCTTTTATCAAGGCTAAGAGAGGGAGCACCTTCCATCAAGGCTAAGAGAGGGAGCACCTTCTATCAAGACTAAGAGAGGGAGCACCTTCTATCAAGGCTAAGAGAGGGAGCACCTTCTATCAAGACTAAGAGAGGGAGCACCTTCTATCAAGACTAAGAGAGCGAGCACCTTCTATCAAGACTAAGAGAGGGAGCACCTTCTATCAATACTAAGAGAGGGAGCACCTTCTATCAAGGCTAAGAGAGGGAGCACCTTCTATCAAGACTAAGAGAAGGAGCACCTTCTATCAAGTCTAAGAGAGGGAGCACCTTCTATCAAGGCTAAGAGAGGGAGCACCTTCTATCAAGGCTAAGAGAGGGAGCACCTTTTATCAAGGCTAAGAGAGGGAGCACCTTCTATCAAGGCTAAGAGAGGGAGCACCTTCTATCAAGGCTAAGAGAGGGAGCGGCTTTTATCAAGGGTATGGGACAGAATGCCTGCCAAGGTTATGGGTCTGAATATCCTCTGTCAAATCCCAAAGCGAATGGATTAGAACAAATAGCACTAAGCTTCTCTTTTTGTCATGGGTTCAAACTCTACCCGTTCTGGTGTCTGCAATCGTGATATTACGATTTCCTGAGTCATCTTCTGTCAAAGTTCAAGGTTTGAACATTTTCTATCAAGGCTAGGGGGCTGAACAACTCAAAATTATCTCTCCCCCTCCACCATTATCTCCATTATATTAGTCAACTCTGTACTTGACTAAAAAAAAGACCTGCTGCTCAGGCGAAAAGTTTTGTTAAGGTACCCAGATGCTGCCCATGTTTACCTCTCAGTGAACAGATACCAGTGTTTATTTCCACCGACTCCTTGGGATGGACTTTATTGGATATGAGCCATTCTTACTGGCTTATTTGGGTTATTTTGGGTTAAATATCCCTAAGGAAGCTTTCTTCGTTTTAGCGAGGGGAGGCAGGTATCATAATTTGCTAATACAACGATATTCGATTGTATTTCACGAGATGTTTAATCGCAAAGTCACAACGTTTTGCAGACAAAAATATGACGTAATGTGTTTACACGTGATGTCACCCGTCATGTCGCACCGGAGACATCAATCAGCGATGTCGGTCCCATTCGCCATGTACATCTTACACCCTCAACTTTCACACTTCAGGACTCCAAAGAGTCCCGTTTAATCGGCCCAATTTTCACTTTTTGCGGGGTGCAAGTAATTGGCCCTAATTCCGGCTAATGGAGTCTGGGAAGTGTCTTATTATGTTGTCATATTAAGGCAAGTAAAGTGTCGGCCAGCGGTGAAGACACGACGCAGTAAATGTTTCCTCTTTACTACGCCCTCTCCACCTCCTGCTAATTATGATACATGTGTATGTGTGTGTGAGTACATATGCCGAGCTTTTGACTAAGAACTTACTGTTGTAACTTATTAAACAACAATCTTTTTGACAAAAGATACAGGAGGGGGATATTTTATTGCTATATATCCCGGATAATCTGTCTAGACATCTCAAAATTAATGTATATCACTGAGTGTAGAAAAATGGTTCAGAGAACCGACAAGTTGATAAATTAGACACATGTTTAACACTTGGGTATCTTTGCTGCTATTGAAACGTTTCGCCACACAGTGGTTCCATCAGTCCAATACAAAGAAGAATGAAGATCTGAAGGAGTTTGAGGTAGTCAGTCCCTCAGTCTGGAGTCAATGTAATCAGACCATCAATCTTGATAAAAATACAGCAAATGCACGAAGAAGGGGCTTATATACTGTAGATAGGCGAGGTGAAACAGACGTAGGAGGTGTCACCTTGGACAAATCCACTGGTAGAAGTAGGTCACGCCTATAGGTTAGGAAAGAGTATAATTCCCTGTGTTGCATATGTGTCTCAGATTTGTATTTCACCGAGTAGGGTGACACGGGAAGGCCGGATACACACACAGATCTTAACTTCTATACTGAGGTTATCAGTAGGGGAAATTAAAATCCCTGGAATGTTAGCAGAGGAAAATGAAAAACTTTGTAAATCATTTACATCCTCCAGCAAGTGATATACAAGGATAGAAAATAATGCACAGAGATACAACGTTATGCACTAAGATGTATTATAATTCACTAAGTTGCAGTATAATGCACTAATACATAACAAACAGAGAAGAAAACCTTGCATGTGAATTTTATAATTAAGGAGAAATGTCAAACTTATTTTTACTAATGCCACGACAACCACCAACCACCACTGTTATCATCATTATTATTATTACTCACCTGCACCACTATTATTATTACTATTGTAGCTCACCACCACCATTGTCATAACTACTATTATCTCTCCACCCTTCTCCCCCTATAATTATTACTACCACCACTCATCAGCACCACCACAATCATTATTATCAACGTATTATCAGGATGATATAAAACAACAGAATCTAGTTATCTCATGACCCAGCAATATCTTGTGTTGTCTCATGTTAACTACAGAGATAAACATTAGCTGTGCTGATCAAGAAAACACAATAGTAAGGAGCTTCCGTGGCGACGTTTCGCTGTGTAAAGCTTTGTGAAGTCAATGATTGATTTGATGAAGCACTAGGAAGAGCTCTGTCAAGTTACAATCAATGATTGTTCTACATCTGCTTTTCTTTATTACTGTGGGTAATAAAACTCTGCATCCATCAGCAGTCCTTGAATGAACTTAGAAGAAATTTCTATGCCATGTGTGGAAATATGTGTGTGTGTGTGTGTGTGTGTGTGTGTGTGTGTGTGTGTGTGTGTGTTGTGTGTGTGTGTGTGTGTGTGTGTGTGTATGTGTGTGTAAGATAGATAATTCCAATATATTTAACTATTTTTTTTAATCTCAAATTATTTAATTCAATTTTACATAATATTCAGTATTATACTAACATTAACAATTTTGAAAACTAATTTGCTTTTAGATGCTGCTAAGAACCTCTAGGATCCTCTAAGCTCCTCCTAAGGTCCTCCTAAGATTCTCTAAGCTCGTCTTAAGATCCTCTAAGATCATCCTAAGATCCAGTGCATAATTATGAAGCAGAGGAGCATATGAACATCTGAGTGTAAGACCTGGGTCAATATCAAAGATCTGAGTGGCTGTGTGTAAAAAAAAAAAAACCGAGTACCTCAAGGGTCTGAGTGGCGGAGTATGATTGGCAGGGTAACTCAGGAATCTTGAGTGTCACCATTGGGGTCCCTCAAAAATTATTTCTAGGAGTCATCATCGTCAATCCATTACTAAACGATTTAGTAATAGGCCTATTGTAGAGAAATAGGCCTAATTTAAAGAAATAGGTCTAATGTAAAGAAATTATACATTTAAAGGCTTGTAAATTAATTCATGAGTACAGTTCATACAGTCGCCTATGTATACAACTCATATAGTCGTTTATTGAAGAGAATTATGCATTCGTCATGGATACAGATATACAGTCATACATGAACGCAGATTATGCAATCATCCATGGATGCAGAGTGTACAATCAACCATGAATGAAGACTGTATAATCATCCATGAATTCAGATTATACAATCATCCATGAATGCAGATTATACAACCAGTGAATGCAGATTATACAATCATCCAAGGATGACGATTATGGAGTCATACAAGGACGCAGCTTTTCACCTCACCGCTTTGCGTCATCCAATTTTGAATTTGCTAACATTAGATGCTATTTGTAAGCCGTTTATAAACATGAATAGAACGGAGGTAAGACACTAGCCCTGAGGCACACCGCTTGCTAACCTCAGCCACATAAATGTTTCGTCGTTTCCTTGAACCAGGACGAAGGATCGAGCCTCCACCGCTCCTCGTTTTGAACGATCCAAACAGGTTAAGCGTGACTGTCTGATTGAAAAGATGTAAATGCAAATTTGTTGAGTATATTCAGTTTTTTTTTTTTATATTATGACATTTGTGTGCAGCATAATTGTTTTTTTCCGCTCCTGGCTGAATCCCGTGTTTTAAACACACGTTAATACATTCGAACAACGCCATACGCAAATACACACACCCGAAGACACGTACACACACACACACACACACACACATACACACACACACACACACACACACACAGTAACAGTAACAGAGGTAAGACAAGAGAGAGAAGGGTGGGTTGACTGCATTTTCCTGGACTGCAGGAAGGCCTTCGACACAGTTCCTCACATGAGATTAGTAAGGGAGTTGGAAGAAAAATGCATGTATAACAGGAAGGGCACTGGAATGGATCAGGGAATACATCACAGGGAGGCAACAACGAGTCATGGTGCGTGATGAGGTATCACAGTGGGCGCCTGTGACGAGCGGGGTCCCGCAAGGGTCAGTCCTAGGACCAGTGCTATTCTTGGTATATGTGAATGACATGACGGACGGGATAGACTCAGAAGTGTCTGTTCGCAGATGATGTGAAATTAATGAAGAGAATCAAATCGGATGAGAACCAGGCAGGACTTCAAAGAGACCTGGACAAGCTTGACATCTGGTCTAGCAACTGGCTTCTCGAATTTAATCCCACCAAATGCAAAGTCATGAAGATCGGGGAAGAGCAAAGAAGACCGCTGACAGAGTACAGGCTAGGTAGACAAAGGCTACAAACCTCGTTAAAGGAGAAAGACCTTGGGGTGAGTATAACACCAAGCACGTCTCCGGAAGCACACATCAACCAGATAACTGCAGCAGCATATGGGCGACTGGCAAACCTAAGATTAGCTTTCCGTTACCTTAACAAGGAATCGTTCAAGACACTGTACACCGTGTACGTCAGGCCCATACTAGAGTATGCAGCACCAGTCTGGAACCCACACCTGGTCAAGCACGTCAAGAAATTAGAGAAAGTGCAAAGGTTT
>WNWK01000273.1:7500-80000 GCA_009830355.1 Cherax destructor
ACGAGACATATGAGCAAAATCTCCTTGCACCTGATTGCCTCTCTTCATCTCGCAAAAAAATAGGTACTTGGGTGTTACTCATCTGTTATGATTTTGATTATGGACAAGGCGAGAGTTATGGGCGCATCTGCTGACAAGTGTTGCCTGTGTTCACCTAGCAGAGAAAAGGTACCTGAATGTTCGACGACTTTGCGGGTGGCATCCAGGTGAAACGACAATAAGCTTTAAATTAATCTGCGATTTGAAATAAACTTATGTGTCAGATAATGACGTTTACCCGATGGACAGCGAAACTCTGTGTTAATCAAGTCTTGTTCTGTTCGAAGTCTTTTCTTACCTATTTTTCACCCTACTCGACCCTCCAGTCCATGCTCAAAGCCTGCTAATCCAAGTCTTGGTTGCTGGATACAAACACACATTATCCTGCCCCTGAGGTTTTCAAAGCTTGGCGGAAGTGAAATCCACTTAATATCTTTTTAATTTCACCTCATTTATGACCGTGAATATAACTTTTGCTATGGAGAATAATGAATGTGAGTAAAGATGAGGTTGATGGACGCTGACGCTGCCCACGAGAATTAAAATGAATAATGGTGAAGAGTAATGTCATGAAAAATGATAGTGATAAGCGATGTGATAACGATGAATAACTGGGATGAGTTTGGTGATAACAGTGAATAATAATGGTGAAGGATGTGATAACTATGCAGGAGATTAGCTTATTCTCTACGTTTCTTAGCGCATTTATATCCATCTTCTAATACGTTAATTACAGTCCTTGATAGGAAGACAAACGCTATGTACATCAGTACATTGTTACTATATTTGTTACGATGCACTCTATGGATGTACATAATGCCTCAACATTTGTACAGCACCGGAACACGAGTGCTGGAGTTGTACACTGTGAATATTATTGCTCCTCTGGCTTAATATTGTTTTGATGATGATAGTGACGATAATGATATTGATAGTGAGGATAAAGAGCGATGATTATAAATAATAATGATGATGACAGTGATGATGACACAAACACTCACACTCACACACTCACACACACACACACACACACACACACACATACACTGGAGGACAGAAGGGTTAGAGGAGACATGATAACGACATACAAAATACTGCGGGGAATCGACAAGGTAGATAGTGACAGGATGTTCCAGAGAGGGAACACAGAAACAAGGGGACACAACTGGAAGCTGAAGACTCAGATGAGTCAGAGGGATGTTAGGAAGCAATTCTTCAGCCATAGAGTAGTTAGGAAGTGGAATAGTTTAGCGAACGATATAGTGGAGGCGGGAACCATACATAGTTTTAAGACAAGGTATGATAAAGCTCATGGAGCAGGGAGAGCAGACTCAGTAGCGGACAGTGCAGAGGCGGGGCCAGGAGCTGAGTCTCGACCCCTGCAACCACAATTAGGTGAGTACAATTAGGTGAGTACACACACACACACACACACATATACGTCCAACAAATCTAAGTCTAGCTTTTAGACGTCTCAGTAAAGTCATTTACGGCACTGTATACAGTGTACGTCAGGCCCAAATTGGAGTATGCAGCACCAGTATAGAACCCACACCTTAAGCATATCAAGAAACTGGAGAAAGTGCAGAGGTTCGCAACAAGAGTAGTCCTGGAGTTAAGGGGTTTGTCCTATGAGAAGAGGTTAAAGGGAACTCAGCTTGATGACACAGGAGGACAGAAGGACTGGGGTGATATGATAACAAAGTACAAAATACAGAGAGAAATTGATAAGGTGAAAGGGACAGATTGTTTGAGAGTGAAAACACAGATGAGTCCCAGGGAACTTAGAAAGTATCTCTTCAGCCTTAGTCAGGAAGTGGAACGGCCCTGAAAATGTAGTGGTAGAGGCAGGAATAATTCACAGCTTTAAGATGAGGTACGATAAAGCTCTCGAAGCCAGGAGAGGCGACCAGCGAAGAGGCGGGGCCAGAAACTGAAACTCGACCCTAGCAACCACATATAGATGAGTACACACACACACGCACACGCACGCACACACACACTGATTTTCTCACTCGCGTCCAAAAATTCAATAACACTAACGCAAATCGACCTACACAAGCCTCTTGACTATCGTAAATAGAGCCACACACACTACACACAGTAAGTTTTACACTCACGTCCAGCGGTCGCCACCAGAGGGGTAAAAAAAGGGTTGAATAAAAACTGGTTTGTGGATGAAAGAGGCGGAAGGAGAAACCGCTGACGACAGGTGTGAGTCTGGTTAATTAAGAGAAAACAGGTTGACTTCCGCTCATGCTACTACTGGCTCGCCGATCTACGGGAGAGAGAGAGAGAGAGAGAGAGAGAGAGAGAGAGAGAGAGAGAGAGAGAGAGAGAGAGAGAGAGAGATATGAGCTGATGTAGGTAACAGCTCTTAGCTTGTAAATATAGGTAGGAACCTTAACCTAACCTTATAAAACCCTGTGTAGAAAGAGAGAGAGAGAGAGAGAGAGAGAGAGAGAGAGAGAGAGAGAGAGAGAGAGAGAGACAGACAGACAGACAGACAGACAGACAGAGACAGAGAGACAGACAGACAGAAACAGAGAGACAGACAGAGACAGAGAGACAGACAGAGAGACAGACAGACAGAGACAGAGAGACAGACAGACAGAGACTCCAGGGTCCTTGTCGAGGCTATGTGCTGAGAAACCACACCGTACCTGCTAGCTACCACTATTTCGGTCTAGGCAGTATAGCAGAAGGCTCTCTCCCCACTCTACGCTCCCTCTGGTCACCTTGTCGGCTGGTAAATGATAAGTCAAATGATTCCATGACATGCAAAAATTATGCATGGATAATTATAGGAAGGGTAAAAGCGCAATTGCTTTCTACTGCTTTTACTACCACCCCCACTATAACCCCCACCATAACCCCACCATAACCCCCACCATAACCACCCCCACACCTACCTCTACTGAGTTTGCTTGCATATTTTTGGACTGTAAAAATGCTTTCAACACAATACCGTATAAGAGATTGGTACAAAAGCTAGAGAAGCAGAAATAACGGAAGGCAGTGCAATGGATCGAGGGAGACTTAACAGGAAGAAAACAACGACTAATTATCATGGAGAAGTGTCGGAATGGGTGCATGTGACGAGTGGGGCTCAACAGAAGGGATAGAATCAGAGGTATCCCTGTTCGCAGATGTGAAATTAATGAGAATACAAACAGGTGAGTACCAGGAAAAACTTCAAATAGACCAGGACAGGTTGCAGGTCTGATCTGTCAAGTGGCTGCATGAATTTATCCCCAGCAAGTGTAGTTTATGAAGATTGGGGAAGGCCAAAGAAGACTACAGACGGAGTACAAGATAAGGGGGGGAGGGAACAAAGACTGCATTACTTACTTAAGGAGGACCTCGAGGTGCTGCAGCAAATGCGTGTTTAGCATATTTAAGATTCAGCTTTTATTAAGAAAAGCAAAGAGTCATTTATGACACTGTATACGATATACGTCTCGTCTATATTGGAGCGTACAGCACAAGTATGGTACCCGCTCCTTGTCAAGCATGTCAAAAAGCTGGAGAAAGTGCAGAGATTTGCAACGAAACTAGTCACGGAGCTAAGGGGTGTGTCATATGAGGTGAGAACTAAAGACTAGGGGAGAAATGATAAAAAAAGGTACAAAATACTAAGAGGAATTAACAGAGGTGGACAGGGCCAGATTATTAGAGAGACGGGAAGCAGAAACACGAGTGCACAGCTGGAAGTTGGAAAAACATATGAGTAACAGGGATGTTGGGAAGTATTTCTTCAGCCTTAGAGAAGTCAGGAAGTGGACAGGTCAGTCCACTTCGCATCTACCGCATGATATGAACATATGTCTTCTAAAGTATCGCTTCAATTTAGATTTTCGGACGAATGTTCCGTGAAATATATTTTATAACGTACGTTATGAAATGTAGTTTTGTGACCTGGATGTTGGACAATATTCTGCTTACTGTATGTTCAGTGTCGAATGTTTTATAACATATGTCTTCTATCGTATATTTTAAACGTATTTTCACTTGCTTTCTAATCTTTACAAAGTTTTATTACTCACCAAATCATAATATAAAGTAAGTTCCTTTCAATCGACAAATTACGGAGCTGACACAAGCGACCAACACAGCTGGAAGAACTTTTAAGAACTGACTGTCAGAAGCTTTTTTTTGTGAGGTGTTGTTCCTGTTCTGTCCTGGGTTTCCCATCCACACATCTTCTGGACCAGTGAGAAATCTAGAATAAAGTGTCGGGCCAATCAGAACTCAAGAATTACCTGTAACTGCCCTGAGCCCTTTGTTAGCTACCCTTACTTACCTTAATGTGAGAATACTGTCAGCACTCATAACCAAGACTGACAATTTCAACGTATATATATATATATATATATATATATATATATATATATATATAACAAATACCAATACTGCGACTAGCTAGGGATCGAACCCCCGATATTTTAGTACCCTTCGCGAGAAGGCAGCCATTAATATTTCAAACATCAGGTGCCCAGTACCACTGAACATGTCACCCCTGATGCCAGTACATAAGTAACCTTGGAAGCTACACAACTAATTTCATTCTCCTCCCGTTTGGCAAAACAGTGTCCAAGAAGAGGAGAAGGTAGGGTAGCTGCTTGCTTTATTGATGATAAGTGTAGCAGCCACCACTGACTTACCCTCGCTAGACTCAGGGGTCTGCTCAGTATGGATGGTGAGTTCAAAACACCAGAGAACGTAAATCCACACACACACGCACACACACACACACACACACACACACACACACACACACACACACACACACACACACACACACACACACACACCTATTTAAGCAATCATAAAAACACTCTTGACATAAGTTCCAACCAAGCGTATGATCATAGATGTTTTGCTTTGTTAATTACGTATATATGATTTCACTGATGATACGATGACCAGTTTTTATAAAATATTATTGAATTCAGAAATCTTTTAAAACCTCATTATAATTATTATTATTTTTATTATTATTAGTAGTAGTAGTATTGTTGTTACTGTTATTATAAGTATTTTAGTATTAATATTAGTAGCATTAGCAGCGTCAGCAGCAGCAGCGGCAGTAAAAGTAGTAGTAGTAGTAATAGTAGTGGTAGTGGTGATAGCAGCAGTAGTAGTAGTTGTAGTAATGGTAGTAGTAATGATAGTAGCAGTAGTAATGGTCGTAGAATTGGTAGTAGTAGTAGTAGTAATAATAATAGTCCTAGTAGTAATAGTAGCAGTAGTAGTAACAGTAGTAGTAGTGTTAGCAGTAGTTGCAATAGTAGTAGTTGTGATAGTAATGGTGGTAGTAGTAATAGTAGTCGTAGTAGTAATATTAACAGTAATAGTAGTAGCAGTAGTAGTAGTAGCAGCAGTAGTAGAAACATAATAGCAGTAGTAATAGTAGTAGTAGTAATGGCAGTAGTAATAGTAGTAATAGTAGTAGTAGTAATGGCAGTAGTAATAGTAATAGTAGTAGTAGTAGTAATTGTAGTAGTGGTAGCAGTAGCAGCAGCAGTGTAATAAATATATAACGCTGTTATTGTCCAATACTCATTCTTGCCTCCAGATAAATGAAGTAAATGAGGTAGATAATTGCCGTGAATATATTAAGGCAACAAGTGCTTGCAACAGAGCCATCTGTATGCATGAGATATATTATGTGAGAATTTCGTTTGGATTATTCT
The DNA here is from genome assembly GCA_009830355.1 of Cherax destructor. NCBI lineage: Eukaryota > Metazoa > Arthropoda > Malacostraca > Decapoda > Parastacidae > Cherax > Cherax destructor. The sequence continues at coordinate 13,236 of WNWK01000273.1, forward strand.
CCGGTAATTGCTACATTGGCTGACAGTAATCACAGTGAAGAGGGGAAGAAGATGACTGATGGAGAGATGGGTAGGAGGGAGGGAAGGGAATGGGGGGATAAATAGACAGGGGGATAGAGTGGGGGAGAATAGGTGAAGTGGAAGATAGGGAAAGGCAAGGGAAGGGGAAGATAGGGAAAGGCAAGGGAAGGGGAAGAAAGGAAAGAAGAGAGAATGAAGGGTGAGGAAGGAAAGGGAAGGAAGAGTAAAGTGGTGGAAGGGAATAGAAAAAAAATATGATTATAAATACGAGAAAATTATAGAAAATAAAAAAAAGAGGAAATATAAAAATAAGAGAAAATTTAAGCATATAATATTAAAATTAGAGATAATTGTGAAAATAATAATAATAATAATAATAATAATAATAATAATAATAATAATAATAATAATAATAATAATATAACAGTAATAATAATAATAATAATAATAATAATAATAATGATAATAATAATAATAATAATAATAATAATAATAATAATAATAATAATAATAATAATAATAATAACGTTATAGGAGGAGGAAGAGTAGGAAAGACAGCGAGAAGACAAGAAGCATTAAAGAGAAATAGGGGTAAGGAAGAGGTCAGGGTGAAGAGAGAGAGAGAGAGAGAGAGAGGAGAGAGAGAGAGAGAGAGAGAGAAGAGAGAGAGAAGAGAGAGAGAGAGAAAGAGAGGAGGTAAGAGACTGGTATCAATTACACCTTGTAAGCCACACCGGAACACCTCCAGCATCTCATCTGCACCAGATTAACATATCCTTACATCATCTGACGGCTCATTAGAGCACTGTGAACACAGCGACACCGACAGCAACAAAAAACAGGTGATTTCTAAGCAGCTTCGGTGGTGAGTGAGCGAGGTTGCTCCTTGGTGGTCCCAAAGATTCTTTGCTAAGTCTTGGGACCACCACGGGGTGATCTTGCTAAGTCTTGGGACCACCACGGGGTGATCTTGCTAAGTCTTGGAATCACCACGGAGTGATGATGGCAAGTTCTCTCCGTGGTGGTCCCCAAAAGTTGGCAAGGTCGTTCCATGGTGGTCCCAGGACTTAGCAAGATCACTCCATGGTGGTCCCAAAACTTAGCAAGATCGCTTCGTGGTAGTCCCACAACTTAGCAAGATCATCCCATGGTGGTCCCAAGATGTACAAGTCGCTCCGTGGTGGTCCCAAGATCCTTCCAGTAGTTAACACAGAGCATCATCAAAACACTTTTCTCTAAACTGTGGATATGCTGTCAAAATATTGCCTCTGACAGCTAGAGAATCTGACAGACATAAAAGGACAGCCCAACAGAGAACAATAGAAACACTGACAAATATATTACAGTCTAGCAGCAGAATATTTCCATATTAAATTAGATGTCTGCAACAATTACATACACACACAAAAGAATACCCACTCGGCTGTAAGTGATAAGAATCTGTTAGGTATTTTAGATGCAAATAATTCTTTAAGTAATTAATGGTGACTGACAGCCGAAATAAATTAAGGATTTATCACGCTGACAGTTGACAGTATTTATTCTAGAGTATAACATTTACACTATGAACATCTTACATATCATATTTCATTTTTTCTTTCGTTATTTGTGGGTTTAAGGTTTAGATTATGCTGTCACTGTTCACCTAACAGCAAGTGGGTACCTGAGTGTTAGTCGACTGGTGAGGGTCGCATCCTGGGGACAAAATTAATCTAAGTTGCGCGAAATGCTTTGCATAACCAGGGGCTTTCTATACAGTATACCATGTCAGCTATATCTGTATAAATTGTATCATGTACTTGTAGAAAGAATCAAATCTACTAAAGTAAATATATATATATATATATATATATATGCTAGGAATTCGCAAGAGCAGGCGAAATATTCACAAACACTGATCTCTGGCCGACGGAGACTCGAACCTACGAACCTCATGACAAGGTACGCAGTGCTTTACCGACCGTACCACACTGGTCCAATACCTTGGCATCCAGCTTTCGCTAGACGTTATTGTAAAAATCTCTAGTTGTGTCGATGCATGCAGGGGATGAGATGAAAAGCTGTAAGCCTTCCTGCCTGAAAGCTGGCTGCCTTGGAATAACGTCTAGCGAAAGCTGGATGCCAAGGTATTGGACCAGTGTGGTACGGTCGGTAAAGCACTGCGACTTGTCATGAGGTTCGTAGGTTCGAGTCTCCGTCGGCCAGAGATCAGTGTTTATATATATATATATATATATATATATATATATATATATATATATATATATATATATATATATATATATATATATATATATATATACAGGTAAGTGCGGAAGAGTTTTCAACCTGTTTCCTGATCCAGGGAAGAAACAGGTGGAGAATAAATGGAACCAAATAGCGTACTGATAACTGTAGGGAAGGGAAGACACAGTGCATCACAAGCCTCTGTTGAAACCTCATCCCGGTACCAGCTTGTTTTACAACGTGTGCAATATCATTATATCATTGGAATAATCGAAGAATTATCAGCACAAATATCAGAAAAACGATAAAAATTCGACACCATAAAATGAGCCAGTGAAGGAGAAACGGATGTGTATACATATATGTAGACAGCCACCGCTCGGGGGGGGGGGGGGGTACTACCGTCCTGCCAAGTGAGTCTAAAAATGAAGTCTGTATTTTGTTTTACATGATGGTAGGATTGCTGGTGTCTTTTTTTTCTGTCTCATAAACATACAAGATTTCAGGTACGTCTTGCTACTTCTACTTACACTTAGGTCACACTACACATTCATGTACACGTTTATGTATACACACTCATCTGAGTTTTCTTTGATTTTATCTTAATAGTTCTTATTCTCATTGTTTGTCCTTTCATATACATGGGGAAGTGGAATAAGAATCTTTCCTCCGTAAGCCATGCGTGTTGTAAAAGTCAACTAAAATGCCGGGAACAATGGGCTAGTAACCCCTTTTCCTGTATAGCTTACTAAAAGGAAAAATAAGAAAACCGTCAACGTGGGATGTCTGAATGTGCGTGGATGTTGTGCGAATGATAAGAAAGAGATGATTGTAGATGTTATGAATGAAAATAAGCTGGATGTCCTGGCTTTAAGTGAAACAAAGCTGAAGGGGGTAGGAGAGTTTCAGTGGGGAGAAATAAATGGGGTTAGGTCAGGGGTTTCAAGTAGAGCTAGAGCTAAATAATAAGTTATGGCAGAAAAAGAAGGAATATAAATGTATAAATTCAAGGATTATGTGGACTAAAATAAAGGTTGGATGTGAAAAATGGGTTATAGTAAGTTTTTTATGCACCTGGAAAAGACAAAAGTGTAGAGGAGAGAGAGAGATTTTGGGAAATGTTGAGTGAGTGCGTGGGGAGTTTTGAACCAAGTGAGAGAGTACTTGTGGTTAGGGATCCCAATGCTAAAGTGGGTAAAATGTTGTGGAGGGAGTAGTAAGTAAATTTGGGGTGCCAGGGGTAAATAAAAATGGGGAGCCTTTAGTTGAGTTATGTGTAGAAAAAAGATTGGTAATAAGTAATATACAGTTAAAGTAAGAAGTAGATGGGACAAAAGGAAAATGGCAACAGCAAGTAAGAGAGAAGTGAAAGTGCATAAACTAAGGGAGGAGGAAGTTAGGGTGAGATATAAGCAACTATTGGCAGAAAGGTGGGATAGTGAAAGTATGAGTAGTGGGGAGGTTGAAGAGGGTTGGGATAGTTTTAAAAATGCAGTATTAGAATGTGGGGCAGAAGTTTGTGGCTATAGGAGGGTGGGTGCAGGAGGAAAGAGGAGTGATTGGTGGGATGATGAAGTAAAGGGTGTGATAAAAGAGAAAAAGGTAGCTTATGAGAGGTTTTTACAAAACAAGTGTTGTAAGAAGAGCAGAGTATATGGAAAATAGAAGAAAGGTGAAGAGAGTGGTGAGAGAGTGCAAAAGGAGAGCAGATGAAAGAGTGGGAGAGGCACTGTCAATATATTTTGCTGAAAATAAGAAAAAAAATTGGAGTGAGATAAATTAAGAAAGCCTAGGGAACGAATAGATTTGTCAGTTAAAAACAGAGTAGGGAAGTTAGTAGATGGGGAGCTGGAGGTATTGGGTAGATTGCGGGAATATTTTGAGAAACTTTTTAATGTCGATGAAAAAAGGGAGGCGGTAATTTTATGTACTGGCCAGGGAGGTACAACATCGTTTAGGAATGAAGAAGAGCAGGATGTGAGTGTGGGGGAGGTGCGTGAGACATTACGTAGAATGAAAGGGGGTAAAGCAGCTGGAACTGACGGGATCATGATAGAAATGTTAAAAGCAGGGGATATAGTGCTGGAGTGGTTGTTATTTTGTTTAATAAATGTATGAAAGAGGAAGGTACCTAGGGATTGGCAGAGAGCATGTATAGTTCCTTTATATAAAGGGAAGGGGATAAAGAGAGTGTAAAAATATAGGGAATAAGTTTACTGAGTATACCAGGTAAAGTGTATGGCAGGGTTATTATTGAAAGAATTAGAGGTAAGACAGAGAGTAGGATTGCAGATGAGCAAGGAGGCTTTAGAGTGGGTAGGGGATGTGTAGATCAAGTGTTTACAGTGAAGCATATATGTGAACAGTATTTAGATAAAGGTAGAGAAGTTTTATTGCATTTATGGATTTAGAAAAGGCATATGATAGAGTGGATAGGGGAGCAATGTGGCAAATGTTGCAAGTGTATGGAATAGGTAGTAAGTTACTGAAGGCTGTAAAGAGTTTTTATGAGGATAGTGAGGCTCAGGTTAGGGTGTGTAGGAGAGAGGGAGATTACTTCCCGGTAAAAGTAGGTCTTAGACAGGGATGTGTAATGTCACCATGGTTGTTTAATATATTTATAGATGGGGTTGTAAAAGAAGTAAATGCTAGGGTGTTGGGGAGAGGGGTGGGATTAAATTATGGAGAATTAAATGCAAAATGGGAGTTGACACAGTTACTTTTTGCTGATGATACTGTGCTTATGGGAGATTATAAAGAAAAGTTGCAAAGGTTAGTAGACGAGTTTGGGAGAGTGTGTAAAGGTAGAAAGTTAAAAGTGAACATAGCTAAGAGTAAGGTGATGAGGGTATCAAACGATTTAAATAAAGAAAAATTTCATATCATATTGGAGAGAGGGATTATGGAAGAAGTAAATGTTTTCAGATATTTGGGAGATGACGTGTCAGCGGATGGGTTTATGAAGGATGAGGTTAACCATAGAATTGATGAAGGAAAAAAGGTGAGTGGTGCATTGAGGTATCTGTGGAGACAAAAAAGTTATCCATGGAGGCAAAGAAGGGAATGTACGAAAGTATAGTGGTAACAACACTCTTATATGGGTGTGAAGCATGGGTTGCAAATGCTGCAGCGAGGAGGAGGCTGGAGGCAGTGGAGATGTCCTGTCTAAGGGCAATGTGTGGTGTAAATATTATGCAGAAAATTCGGAATGTGGAAATTAGGAGAAGGTGTGGAGTTACTAAAAGTATTTGTCAGAGGGCTGAAGAGGGGTTGTTGAGGTGGTTTGGTCATTTAGAGAGAATGGATCAAAGTAGAATGACTTGGAGAGCGTATAAATCTGTAGGGGAAGGAAGGCGGGGTAGGGGTCGTCCTAGAAAAGGTTGGAGGGAAGGGGTAAAGGAGTTTTTGTGGGCGAGGGGCTTGGACTTCCAGCAAGCATGTGTGAGCGTGTTAGATAGGAGTGAATGGAGACGAATGGTTTTTGGGACCTGACGATCTGTTGGAGTGTGAGCAGGGTAACATTTTGTGAAGGGATTCAGGGAAACCAGTTAATTGATTTAGTTGGACTTGAGTCCTGGAAATGGGAAGTACAATGCCTGCACTTTAAAGGAGGGGTCTGAGATAGTGACAGCTGGGAGGGACTATTCTCAGCTGTCGTATCTGAGCTCCTCTGCAAAGACAGTGATTATGTATGAGTGTGGTGAAAGTGTTGAATGATGATGAAAGTATTTTCTTTTTGGGGATTTTCTTTCTTTTTGGGTCACCCTGCATCGGTGGGAGACGGGCGACTTGTTGAAAAAAAAAAGTATGAAAGAGAAGGTACCTAGGGATTGGCAGAGAGCATGTATAGTTCCTTTATATAAAGGGAAAAGGGACAAAAGACACTGTAAAATTTATAGGGGAATAAGTTTACTGAGTATACCAGGTAAAGTGTGCAGTAGGGTTATTAATGGAAGAATTAGAGGTAAGACAGAGAGTAGGATTGCAGATGAGCAAGGAGGCTTTAGAGTGGGTAGGGGATGTGTAGATCAAGTGTTTACAGTGAAGCATATATGTGAACAGTATTTAGATAAAGGTAGAGAAGTTTTTATTGCATTTATGGATTTAGAAAAGGCATATGATAGAGTGGAAAGGGGAGCAATGTGGCAGATGTTGCAAGTGTATGGAATAGGTAGTAAGTTACTAAATGCTGTTAAGAGTTTTTATGAGGATAGTGAGACTCAGGTTAGGGTGTGTAGGAGAGAAGGAGATTACTTCCCGGTAAAAGTAGGTCTTAGACAGGGATGTGTAATGTCACCATGGTTGTTTAATATATTTATAGATGGGGTTGTAAAAGAAGTAAATGCTAGGGTGTTGGGGAGAGGGGTGGGATTAAATTATAGGGAATCAAGTACAAAATGGGAATTGACACAGTTACTTTTTGCTGATGATACTGTGCTTATGGGAGATTCTAAAGAAAAGTTGCAAAGGTTAGTGGACGAGTTTGGGAGGGTGTGTAAATGTAGAAAGTTGAAAGTGAACATAGATAAGAGTAAGGTGATGAGGGTATCAAACGATTTAAATAAAGAGAAATTGTATATCACATTGGAGTGAAGGAGTATGGGAGAAGTGAATGTTTTCAGATATTTGGGAGTTGACGTGTCAGCGGATGGGTTTATGAAGGATGAGGTTATCCATAGAATTGATGAAGGAAAAAAGGTGAGTGGTGCGTTGAGGTATCTGTGGAGACAAAAAAACGTTATCCATGGAGGCAAAGAAGGGAATGCATGAAAGGATAGTGGTACCAACACTCTTATATGGGTGTGAAGCATGGGTTGTAAATGCTGCAGCGAGAAGACGGCTGGAGGCAGTGGAGATGTCCTGTCTAAGGGCAATGTGTGGAAATTAGGAGGAGGTGTGGAGTTGAAAAAAATATTAGTCAGAGGGCTGAAGAAGGGTTGTTGAGATGGTTTGGTCATTTAGAGAGAATGGATCAAAGTAGAATGACTTGGAGAGCGTATAAATCTGTAGGGAAAGGAAGGCGGGGTAGGGGTCGTCCTCGAAAAGGTTGGAGGGAGGGGGTAAAGGAGGTGTTGTGGGCGAGGGGCTTGGACTTCCAGCAAGAGTGCGTGAGTGAGTTAGATAGGAGTGAATGGAGACGAATGGTTTTTGGGACCTGACGAGCTGTTGGGGTGTGAGCAGGGTAATATTTAGTGAAGGGATTCAGGGAAACCGGTTAGCCGGACTTGAGTCCTGGAAATGGGAAGTACAATGCCTGCACTTTAGTGGAGGGGTTTGGGATACTGGCAGTTTGGAGGGACTTTTAAACTGTATTATCTGAGTGCCTCTGCAAAGACAGTGATTATGTATGAGTGAGGTGAAAGTGTTGAATGATGATGAAAGTATTTTCTTTTTGGGGATTTTCTTTCTTTTTGGGTCACCCTGCCTCGGTGGGAGACGGCCGACTTGTTGAAAAAAAGAAAATATATATATATACTTAACAATTCGCAAACAGGCTTAATTATTTACAAACATTGTCTCCACGTCCACAGCAGGACTCGAACCTGCAAACTCTGTATCAGAGTCCAAAGTACTTTACCACGAACCAGACCCTAGTTAAGTATGGGCTCCTGGCCGCAGCTAGACGATGTTTCCCCATACCCGCGTTGCACCAGGCTTGTTTTCAAAGTTATTTCATTAAATCCTGCCACATGTATGGGGAAACATCGTCTAGCTCCGGCTAGGCGCCCAGACTTATCTGGGGTCTGGCTCCTTGGTAAAGTATTGTGGACTCTGATACAGAGTTTGCAGGTTCGAGTCCTGCTGCAAGACAGTTATTGAATGAATGATTAAGGCTGATATTTTTTTTTTTTTTTTTTGGGGGGGTCACTCTTCCTTGGTCTACGTTTATTTTGTTTTTATTCTATTACTTTTTTAACTTAATTATTAGTTGTGTTTCTCATTATGTTTTTGGGGTAATTGGTTGCGTTAGTGTACAATGTTTTAACCCACTCAGAACGTTGTACTCAGAACATGGTATTCAGAACATAATATTTCCAGCATGATATTCAAAGTATGCTATTAGGAGTATGCTATTCAGAGAATGCTAGTCAGAACATGCCACTCAGAACATGCTACTCAGAACATGCTACTCAGAACATGCCACTCAGAACATGCCACTCAGAACATGCTACTCAGAACATGCTACTCAGAACATGCTACTCAGAACATGCTACTCAGAACATGCCACTCAGAATATGCTAATAGAACATGCTACTCAGAACATGCTACTCAGAACATGCTACTCAGAACATGCTACTCAGAACATGCCACTCAGAACATGCTACTCAGAACATGCTACTCAGAACATGCCACTCAGAACATGCTACTCAGAACATGCTACTCAGAACATGCCACTCAGAACATGCTACTCAGAACATGCTACTCAGAACATGCCACTCAGAATATGTTACTAGAACATGCTACTCAGAACATGCTATTCAGAACATGCTACTCAGAACATGCTACTCAGAACATGCTACTCAGAACATGCCACTCAGAATATGCTACTAGAACATGCTACTCAGAACATGCTATTCAGAACATGCTATTCAGAACATGCTACTCAGAACATGATACTCAGAACATGCTACTCAGAACATGCTTCTCAGAACATGATACTCAGAACATGCCACTCAGAACATGCTACTCAGAACATGCTAATCAGAACATGCCACTCAGAACATGCTACTCAGAACATGCTACTCAGAACATGCTTTGCAGAACACAGTGTTCATAACATTGTGTTAATATAGAGTTCAGTTTTCTTATTAAAATAGTCCAAGTGAAAGTGAATTTATAAACCTCGTAAACAATATATTTTTCTTTTTTGCAATTCCATAATTATATGCAGATAATTATGGGTATTTATTTTATTTATTGTCATTATGAAATTTGTGGGAACTTAATGTTTTTTACCACTATAGTATATTATTTTACAAGGAATGGATTATTACACACACACACACACACACACACACACACACACACACACACACACACACACACACACATACACACACACATACACACACACACACACACCTGACGACATTGGAAGACAGGAGGGATAGAGGGGATATGATAACGACATATAAAATACTGAGATGAAGCGACAAGGTGGACAGAGACAGAATGTTCCAGAGATGGGACACAGAAACAAGGGAACACAGTTGGAAGTTGAAGACTCAGATGAACCACAGGGATGTTAGGAAATATTTCTTCAGTCACAGAGTTGTCAGGAAGTGGAATAGTCTGGGAAGTGATGTAGGGGAGGCAGGATCCATACATAGCTTTAAGGAGAGGTATGATAAAGCTCATGGAGCGGGTAGAGTGACCGAGTAGCGGCCAGTGAAGAGGCGGGGCCAGGAGCTATGAATCGACAACTGCAACCACAACTAGGTGAGTACAACTAGGTGAGTACACACACACATATACACACACACACACATACACACACAAAGGGGATCTGGACAGGCTGCAAGCCTGGTTCAGCAACTGGTCCCTAGAGTTTAACCCCCACCAAGTGCAAAGTCATGAAAATCGGGGAAGGGCAAAGAAAACCGCAGACAGAGTACAGTCTAGGGAGCCAAAAACTGCAAACCTCACTCAAGGAAAACGGACTTGGGGTGAGCATAATACCGAGCACATCTCCTGAGGCCCACATCAACCAAATAACTGCTGCAGCATATGGGCGCCTGGCAAACCTAAGAAATAGCGTTTCGAAACCTTATTAAGGAATCGTTCAAGACTCTGTACACCGTCTACGTCAGGCCCATATTGAAGTATGCAACACAAGTATAGAACCCACATCAGATCATGCATGTCAAGAAATTAGAGAAAGTGCAAATGTTTGCAACAAGACTAGTCCCGGAGCTGGAGGGTATGTCCTACGAGGAGAGGTTAAAGGAAATCGACCTGACAACATTGGAGGACAGGAGGGACACGGAAGACCTGATAACGACATAAAATACTGTGAGGAATTGACAAGGTGGATAGGGCAGGATGTTTCAAAGATGGGACACAGCAACAAGGGGTCACAACTAAAAGTTGAAGACTCAGATGAGTCACAGAGATGTTAGTATTTATTTAGTCATAGAGTTGTCAAGAAGTGGAACAATCTGGAGAGTAATGTAGTGAACGCAGGATCCATACATAGCGTTAAGAAGAGGTATGATAAAGCTCTTGGAGCAGGGAGAGGGTGGACCTAGTAGCTATCAGTGAAGAGTCGGGGCGAGAAGTTATGTATCGACCCCTGCAACCACAAGTAAGTGGGTACAAGTAGGTACGTACTCACACACACACATTCACAAAAGCTATGACTCGACCCCCTGCAACCACAATTAGGTGAGTTAAGTGATTACACATTCCTCTCACTTGCTGGGAAACAAATAAGACACGAGAATGCGTAAAGAACACGACCGAGGAATCATGTAACTTGGGACACAGTTCTGGCAGAGAAGCTGCCAGACCACTCTCTAGACTCACCGAACAGCGAGACCAAGTGATGCCAGCAAGGCCAGCAACGCAGAGATATAGTGCCAGGATAGATTTCGCTGAATCAGGGAAGCAAATTACTGTCTGTGTAGCCTTCAGCATCGGGCAGAGAAATCACCACTCAGTAATAAGCTCGGCCAGAAGAGGTTGCAGCATCACAGGACCCTGGACCATCTTTCCCATAACGACTAAGAGCCAGAACCCGACACTGCTTCTCAAAACTCTCGCCTCGCAATAGTAGCCAGTTGGCTACAAGTTGCAGGAAGAGGCTACCTCCAATGTATCCACCCCAACATCACAGCATCCACCGCTGACAAGTACTCCAGCTCTTCAACAAAGGGACATGCACAGTGTATTATCCTTCAGCTTCTGGATAATGTCAATATTCACGACAGACTCGGTAGAAAATAGCGAGACATTGAGAACCCATGTGAAGACCTTCATGCGTATATACATGAAGAACAAAATTGAGTCCCAGTGTCTACTAGCAGACTAGAAGGCGTACATTGTAGACCATCAAGCTCTTGAAGTAGAAAGCAAAGTGACAGGCATTTTGATTGAAGCCTCCATTCGAGATACATTAGACGTCATCTTAAATACTTGAGACCTTGGCCACGGCTACAGCACAGCCTCCACCTTCGAATGGCATCTACCGTCCCTTAAGTGAATGTGATCTGACCTGACTAGGTTGGGTCATTGGCTTAAGCCGGTGGGAGACTTGGACCCGCCTCGCTTGGGCCAGTAGGCCTACTGCAGTGTTCCTTCTTTCTTATGTTCTAAAGGTAATGACGCAGTAGATGCAGAAGCACAGCTAAGACTTGAACAGATTTGCAAAACATTTCCTCAAGGAGCCACGGAAGGTCATCACAGGATAGAGATTCGTGTCAATACGCAGTGCCTGAAAAATGTGTACTGCTACAAGACTTCAGTAATTATTAAATGATACCCGTTAAGTTTGTTATTTATGATTTGATCTTTAATATTATTTCTAAAGTTAGCAGACATCTCCTATTGTCACTGGATCCCTTAAGCTTTTAGTTGTATATAATGCAAAATCTTCTCTGGTACATGTTGAGTTAATACATTTAATCTCATGATATTAAGACACATGTGCAACATCTGGGTATCTTTACTGATTACCTCATCTTTTGTATATAGTTCTACTGTTCTGCTGTCTTCAAATTATGTCCTAGAATTTGTATTGATAAAGCCACTGGATGGCGAAACGTCTACAATAAAGATGTTGCACATGTGTCTTAATATCTTGTCGGAATTGTATATCATTATTGTACACCATTTAATCTCATTTGTGTAGTGGACCTGCGGCGCCACCTCCCTTCTGATCAGGTCTGTAGTTATGAGTGGCTGTGTATCCAGACGTTGTACTTCAACCAGGTCTCTGAAAGAATAATAAATTTTTGATTAACATTTAGTGACTCAAGGAGTGCAGCGGTGTTATCATAATGTTAACTTAGCAATCTGACATTGCAGTTAAATACTGAGATGTGATTTATGCCGCGATAAATAGTTCGTTTTTGACTCGTTTTGTATTTATAATCTTGATTTGCAGTAAAATTTGTTGTTATGATTAAAAGGAAATTTTTGTTCTGGATCAATAATAATATTCATGGATTGTGGTTACAATAATAATGGTAATATCTATAATTATAAATAATAATCTGTGATAATATAAACATAGATTAAGGAGTGTTAGAAATATAGAATTATGGAAAGATCAGCAAAATATACTCTTTTAAGTACACTAATAAATGATAGCAGCATCATATATAAAATAAGTGTAACAACACTAAAAAGAATGTAAACTTACCATGATTGAGAAGTGCGGCAGCTAAGTATGCGAAATGGTAGAGGTAAAAATTCCTTGACTGTTGATATGAGCAGAATTGATTGAGTGATGATATGAGCAGAGTAGTGTCTAAGAAAATATAATAATTTCATGATAAGTAATAACATAATAGAGGATAATATGTGATTAACAGGGTAAAACGTCAGGTTAAAAAAACGAAAGAAATTGGAGAATATGCTATATATTGGAACAGCAGTGTGGAACGATATACGCAAAATTTAGTATTTATTACTGAAACAGGATAATGCATATATGAAAAACAATACCCGTACAACATTAACCCTTTCAGGGTCCAAGGCCATTTTTGGAAGGGGTGCGCCAGTGTCCAAGAATTTAAAAAAAAAAATTCTTATTTTTTCTTATGAAATGGTAGAGAATCTTTTTCTGAAGGTAATAAAACAAAAAGTACGAAATTTGATTGAAAATTTACGAAATTATGCTCTCGCGAATTTTGATGCGTCAGCGATATTTACGCATCGGTGATTTTGCCAACTTTGACTCCCATTTTAGGCCAATTACATTATTCCAGTCGACCAAATTTTTTGCTATTTCACTAGTATTACTTCTATTCTATCGATTGAGAACAAGAAATCGCCCAGTCAACTGTTTCAACTACAAAATAAAGTGATTGCAAATTGGTAATTTAGCCAATTTAACTCAAAGTTCAAAATATTCCAATTTCAAAATAGGGTGCAGAATAAACAATGCAGGCATTCCTGGCACTGAACTAACATTTCCTCTGTTCATTAGTTAACGTTTTCAGTCTTTACAAATGAATTCCATTTTTATTTTTTATTCACATAATGAATTTTTATTCAAACCAAACAATGGAAGATTTACTGTTATGCAATATTGTAATAATTGTACAAATAATATCACCACATTTGTGAACGTATATTAGACCCACCAGCTGGCGCGTATTAGACGTGTGAGGTCATTTGTTTACTCTTGAACATTGGCAAATATTTAACATTTCCGCTACTTTGAGCTCAGTTTCAAGCCATTTCCAATACTAAAACCAATCAAAATTATCTCTATATCTGTAACATATCTTCTATTCTATCATATGAGATCAAGAAATCGCAAATACAACTATAAAAAGTACACGAAAAAACACTGCAAAGTCGCTGTTTTAATCGAAAAATTACGGTTTCAGTTTTTTCTCTCATTATGCACTGTATGCTGCAGGATTTGTTTTACGTGGTGCACACTTACCACAAAGATGTATTCTCTCATATCCAGGCCCAAATTACCGCTCACAGCTTATCTGAGTGAGCTGAGCTCATGACGTAGAACTACGGGTTGGACCCTGAAAGGGTTAAACACATGAATACTTGTGAAAGGTGTTTACTGAAGAATACTTGGACACTGAATCCTCTCTGATAGGAAATTCAGATGGCACGTTTGTAAGGTACGTTCATCACACAGTAACAGTACGTAAATAAACCACATTCAATTAATCACTAGACCTGGATTCGTCCCACAAATGGAACAGGAAAATTATGCCTGGAAGTACTGAATTAAGACCGACAATTAGGATAATAGTTATAGAGGCAACACTACACCAACCATTGTTGTTCCATACACTCTACAAAGGTCAACGTAGCATGGAAGGTATTGTCTTTTCTGTTGTCTCCTCTGCTCTCTCTCTCTCTCTCTCTGTCTCTGTCTGTCTGTCTGTCTGTCTCTCTCTCTCTCATTCTAGTTAGGGGCACTTGATCCAGGAATTAACACTTCCTCCCTTTTCTTGAATCGAACTTGATTGCCTCGAATTCTCTCGAGTGCTGCATTATCCCTACGGGCTTAGTGCTTAATAATAATAATAATAATAATAATAATAATAATAATAATAATAATAATAATAATAATAATAATAATAATAATAATAATAATAATAAAATAATAATAATCCACTTTGTGTTCTGTTTCTGTTCTCTCAATTTCTATTTCCATATATATGGGAGCCTTCTTTATGTTACTAGCTCTTAACCAATCAAAATCTACCTTTCAAATTTTGCTGGCCAATCCTAAGCTTTGTTACATCTCTCATCAGTTGACCCATTTAGGCTTAACTAAGATTAATAAGATCTCACTTATGTTCTGACCAGACCTGGCTACTACTACTGCATTAGATCTACTGGACCATGTCTTACATAGCTGGAGACTTATAACTAACAATAACCGATGATTTTCATCATATACCGCTTGCTACCTACTGGAAATTTCTTGTTGATAAGAATTCTCAATCATACCGGTTTCCTCCATATTATGCAACTTCACACACAAACTACCTTTACATAGAGACATTTACCAATTTCCTATCTCTATGCATATTTTTTTTTTATTTCTATTCTCCGCCTAGGCAGTTTGTATTAATAATGTCCAATTTAAAATAAGCTATCCATTTAGACACCCCACATATATATTTATCTATATTTTTCACTGCTCAAAACAACTAGTATAGGAAATGGCAAGTAATTTATACAAATTTTGTTTTTTCTAACATTTTAACAAGTATTGTTTTATCATTCAAATTATTTCTCTCTTCTAAAATAAGTCTCATAGATATTTTCCATTTTTTCACTTATCGTTTACATAACATCCTACAGGCTGGTTATAATGACCTTGCTATTGATGCTGTATGGAGAGGGATGCCATGTTTGAGATAATAGCACGCAGGTGAGATGACAGGAGAGGAACAAACTGCTACTTCTACTACCACTGCTTCTGCTATTGCTATTACTGCTGCTGCTGCTGCTATTACTACAGTGCTAATAATTATTCTCTTGGTCCCTTGTTTGAACAAGAACATACAGAGCACTGCAGTAGACCTGCTGACCTATGTCTAGTATAGACGGAGAATTATAACTAAGAATAAGTGAGTGTTTTTCATCACAATATTGGAAGAGCTTATATATACGATATTCGAGTATAAACACGTGTAAATTTTGCCTTCAAATTTAAATCATAAAGAGCTGTTAAGGAGTCGGTAAAGACAAATTAAAACAAAATTTGACGGAAAAAATCGATCATTAATTCTTCTGATTGTAAAATTATGTGACTGAGTCGCGGGGGTGTTGACCCCCTAAACCCTCTGAAGGTATCTATTTTTTTTCTCTTTTGATTGTTGAAGTTTTTACACATTGAGTCTGAAGCCAGAGCTTAATAATAAGAAAATATCAGCTCGTCTCTTTATTGATAACTCATTTATTTTTATATAAATACTTTAAAATTCGTAACTTATAAGATTCTCTGATTTGTGTAATATTTTTTGGTAACCGGAACGGAATATTTATTTGGATTTAATTATGGAAACCGAGTCTGATGTGATGAAAAACTCACTTATTCTTAGTTATAATTCTCAGTCTATACTAGACATAGGTCAGCAGGTCTACTGCAGTGCTCTGTATGTTCTTGTTCAAACAAGGGACCAAGAGATTAATTATTAGCACAGTAGTAATAGCAGCAGCAGTAATAGTAATAGCAGAAGCAGTGGTAGTAGAAGTAGCAGTTTGTTCCTCTCCTGTCATCTCACCTGCGTGCTATTATCTCAAACATGGCATCCCTCTCCATACAACATCAATAGCAAGGTTATTGTCATTATAACTAGCCTGTAGGATGTTATGTAAACGATAAGTGAAAAAATGGAAAATATCTATGAGACTTATTTTAGAAGAGAGAAATAATGTGAATGATAAAACAATACTTGTAAAATGTTAGAAAAAAAAATCGACTAAAATATTTAATTTGGCTTTGAAAAATTTGCTTTATTTTAGTCTTCATGTGAAATGAGTTGCTTTTATACAAAGGTAATACACGTATAAATCTCCTGTAATTCAATATTATATAGGTTATTGTATTGTAGTTTGCTTAATTTATACATATAAATTTTGATTACTATTTTTAACAAGTACGATCTAGTTTTATTACTTCAGGAAAGTATTTAAATAATATTGTAATGAACTATTAGATTCTTATGCTGGATGATGACATAATTCATCATGTAGATGTATGAGGCCTATTAGCTATTGATAATTTTCTGATGATGGATTAAGCATCATCAGAAACGTCAGATCATGTATAATGTTTTGATAAAACAGGAGGAAAGAACAGCAGCTGCGACAACGTCAAGAAAAGAAGACAAAAAATGAAGTAAAAAATATAAAGAAGACCAACAACAGCAACAACAACGACGGCGACAGCAACAGCTGTATCAGTAAAACACGTCTGTACCAACAACTACAACAAGACCGCAAACCAGAATAACAGCAATAACTGTAGCATTGCCAGCAACAGCCTCAGCAGCGACAGCAAAACACCTTCAGCAACCACTACAGGAACGAAACAACTACACCCGCAAAAAAAAAAAAAAAAATAGATTACAAAGACGTTCTTCTCTTCTACATTCCCCCCCCCCTCCCACCTTCGTGCTGCTTTAAACCATCTCGTTTATCGATTCATTAGTTATTACCCTATCCTGGGATGTGCCGAGGTTCTAGAGCACTTTGCCCGACAGGACGTTCAGCACTGTACTCATCACATCCCATCAGACGACGGCTTCAAGCCATACTTCAGTGCACGGCACAGGGGAACGGAAGGAAGTTGGGAAGGAGGGAAGAGAAGAGAGAGAGAGAGAGAGACTCATAACATCCCTTTAATATCGTTCTTAACTTCCCCTATTTTCCCCTCTCTCTCCCCTCTCCACCTTCCCGTCTTATCTACTTCTCTCCGAGGATAAAGTTGATGGTCTATTAACGTATCCGTTTTCTCTGGTGACTAAGACCTTATATTCCGGCTACGACTTTCTTTGAGTGCATTTATAACCAAAGACGCAGAATGGCAAGTACTTGACATTGATATTTAACAATAAACTTATGTAATAGCTACGAAAATCACCTCATTTAGAGGAGGGGCTGAAATTGTTGTATCGAAGCAGAAAAGAGAGAGAACGACGGCACAGGCGACACAAAGAGCGTCCATTTCCCGAGCTGTCATTGAGTTGTCTTCAATGGAACTTTTAAGGAGAGTCGGTAATGACCATAAGACTCGCTGGAGAGTGAAATACGGGCGTCTACACGTGCGAGCAGCGAGATATGTTTCTTTCTGTGGCACAAACTCGATGAAAGGCGCCGTAGTAAATCCAGCGGACCATGTGGCACCTGGCAGAATTCCATCCCGGGGAAATTAAATGTCACTCATTTTACTCCCATTCGTCCTTGAATTAGATATTGGCCAATAGTTGGTGGAGGTACAGCCACTGACCGTCCAATAGCGTAGAGGAGAAAGCCATTAGCTAAGCCGCCTGCTCTGCTAAGAGGATCTTCTCCACCAATCAACAACGACCTCGAGTGACGTAACAAATGTAAACAAACACTTAGATTGGTTGGTGCTGCTCAGTCGCCCCGCCTCTGGGACTTCCCGCACTCTGATTAGCCAGAAATTTTCAAGAAGGGAGGCAGGAGGCGGGGCCTAACATAATTTATGACTATGTAAACGTCAGCGGTTGCCATGACAACGCAAAGTGAGGCTAGGCTCTCCCAACTCTTGCTGTCATAGAAAGCGGGAAGCTACGCTCTTTAGGAGGGGCCTTTGATTCGGGTGAGCGGCGTTTGATCCGAGGAAACAGAGGTACTCTACTCTTCCCCGGATCAAACTTACGGTTTTCTTTGCATTCGTCAAAAAATACCTAAGCCTGGGGAACAAGAAGTAAATAGAGTTGATCTGAGGATGGTTGCTTCGTTTCTTTGGATCAAGAGATCTTCACCAGCACAAAGGTATCCTCCTTGAAGAGCCTTTTTCCCAGGTTCCTGTATGACCTGTGCGGGTTTAGCGCTACACCATGAATACAACAATAGCCTTATTATTAAGAAATAATAATAATCATAATAATAAACTACTAATACAACTACTATTACTGCTACTACTACTGCAGTTGCTATTACTACTACTACTACCAGTAATAATACTAATACTAATAATGAAAATATTTAACAAACGGAAATAGTCACGTTTCCTCTTAGATATTACAAATGTTTAGAAATGTTAAATAGCAAGAATACACATTAAAGTCTTGTCAACAAACATGTTTTAACACTTTGCATACACTTTGAAGAGAATAACTCTCTTCATGTATATTCAGAGAGGAGCACAGTATATTTCTTAGTACATTTCCAATTAGAGCTTACTTTAATCCCTATCTTTAGGAATGAAAGTATTCTTGACTAGTTGTGTACTGGTGACATGAAATCTTAATGACCGTCTTTTAGTAGATAGGGTATAAACCCAATAAATCAAATAGCCAGAAGGATATATCTGCATAAATTTTAATTTATTCTTCAAATTGTAGATTCCAAAATTAAAGCAAAAGTAACATAATTAACATATGAAGTATTATTTCTTCTTCTTCTTTTAATAATAATAATAATTATAATTATTATTAATATCGAAAGTAATAAAGAATGTAGAAAATATAATTTTATTTTATTTCGATATATATATATATATATATATATATATATATATATATATATATATATATATATACAAAATGTATATATATATTATTTTGACCACGAACGAGTGGTATTTAATCAGTAACATCACTGCGACTAGCCGAGGATTCGAACCCATGTTGTTTTGGCCCACCTTATGGTGAGCGAAAATCACATGACGCTCTAACCCAGGGGACCACGCAATCCTACCCAGCAGAGCTAGGTGTTTTACCTTGATCCGAGGATATTCGGTGGTGTGGTTGCCTCTGAGCTAATTTTATTCTACACCCCGTTTGGTGTACTAGCGTCCTTACTGATTAAATACCACTCATTCGTGGTCACGATAATATATATACTGCTCGTGAGGCTAGTACACCAAACGGGGAGTAGAATGAAATTAGCTCAGAGGCAAGGTAAAACACCTAGCTCTGCTGGGTGCTTGATTCTTGTAGGATTGCGTGGTCCCGTGGGTTAGAGCGTCATGTGATTTTCACTCACCATGAGGCGGGCGAAAACAACATGGGTTCGAATCCTCGGCTAGTCGCAGTGACGTTATTGATTATATATACATTATATATATATATATATATATATATATATATATATATATATATATATATATATATATATATATATATATATATATATATATATATACATATATATATATACAATTCATATCACTCACTATACATTTTCTGAGAATTATGTTTTTATTTTTTATTTTAGATATTCAAGTAATCTTTATGTCAATGTTCAGGTGAAATGCAGCGTTAATGACCCACCTGCAGTCTATGGTTTACAAACATAATGCAGTAATTGCTTCATGTGGAACACAAAATGCATTAAGTTTTTCTTTTTTGCAGATGATGCTGTGAGCATGATAGATACGGGTAAGATAACACACATAACTATGCAGTTAAAATCAATCATTTATTTTATTGCTTGATATGTCTCTGTATATATATATATATATATATATATATATATATATATAGCGCGTGTATGTGTGTTTATATGTATGTACGTATAAATCTTTGTTTGTCTATGTAATTTTTTCTGGTCTGCCAGTTTGTACAGTTCCAAAGAAGATACTACAGAGCAGGTATAACAAAATATGTTGCATAGTCGTGGAGTATACATGTATTTTATCTGTTCATGGTTGTAGCGATCGCCGACCCGAACCTGGTTTTCGGTGCAAGTCTCGTGAATCTGAAACAAATTACAGGAATTTAAAATATTATGAAGCAAACTGGTATGTAAAGTGAATGATGAATATAAATATAAATTTCTAAGATTTACTTGTCATCTTATGACTTTATGAGACGGTGGGAAAAGACCAGCTATCTTGCCAGAGTGCAAAATATTTAACAGGTTTCCGTTTCACTACCACATGTTAGGATGGATGAACCCCTCTACTAACCTGGGTTCTCACCCACCGAGAGCAGAGCTCACTGATCCCTCGGTATAACAAGCGAGGCGTTTGTTTGTACAAAGAATTCCGAGGGCTATAATGCATATCCTCACATCTATGATACTAAAAAAAAAAAAATTATGCGATAAGCGGAGGTAAGGAGCTCTAAATACAGCTTCATGGAAAATTTATAGAAGACAATTAGAGAAGTTAATGGAGGTGGGTCCAGCTTGGCAGCTCACCTCACGACTCATGCAGTAATATCCCAGTGATTTACAGACACTTGGAAGCAGTCATCCAGTTACCTTGAAGACGCTGTTTATATGTTTATTGACTGCCAGGCTTACCTCAGCAGCGCTCATCAGGGTCTTGGCTGCTGTTTTGGCTGCTGCTTCATAAAGTCAACCAGCAAAACGAAAGTACCCTTGCTTGAAAAGGTATATTATGCTCATATATCATCTCCTGGGGCATAGGTGTGTGATCATGGGGTAGTAATAGCTAATTTTATGTTGTAGTTTATGAAGGTTGTGAAATATTTTTGATAAAACCCGATGCGTTACTCTTTCGCTTTGGAAATATCGATTCAGGTATAAAAGGACAGGATGAGTAGACCTCACAGAAATGCAGACCCTCTTACACAAGGTGTAGAACTTATAATAATAATAATAATAATAATAATAATATATATATTATTATTATTATTATTATTATTATTATTATTATTATTATTATTATTATTATTATTATTATTATGCATTCATGGAAGAGCTCTTAACTCGTAAAATAATAAAAAAGGGAGGTAATCATGTTCGGTTTGAGGGCAAAGAAGAGAAGTTAAAATTTTCTTAGATGGGGAATCCTTCGGCTGCACCACCGCCTCCGCCTCGTCCTTGAAAGAAGGTGTAGCAGTAACAGTGTGTCCCCAGTACTTCTCTGAAGTACACAATGTAATATAGTTACTAAATAAGCTAGTGTAGCTACGAGGATATTTTGAAAGCCATATCGGTTTGGATCTCCTTCGCTTTGTCTTGACTCAAGGAACTGGACTTATGTTCCCAAGGAACTGGACTTATGTTCCCATTTTTAGTAAGGGAACCTGAAATGATCATTACGGGTTTAAAAAAGGAAAGTTACCCCTTTCTTATTTGATACCTTTTCTCTGCTTCATTAAATTATGCATTATATAGGAACCATACAGCGCTTCTGGAATGGGAGGTTGTCGGGTTTAATCCAAGGAAGAGGAGGATAGCACCAATTCTTTGGATCAAGGGATCCTTTACCGGCATCGAGGCACCCCTCTCCAAAGACAATTTTTTTTTCTTGTGATTGCTGAGGCTCCATCGGAAATAATGTAAGAAATCTTAAAAAAAACATAATCGACAAAAATGAATAATTTTATCAAGCGCTCCTCCAAATTCTCAATTATTATTAATATTATTATTATACTAGTGCTTCCATGTCTGCCCCATGTGACTCACTTTTTCTTCACTCAGTCTAACGTAACCAAACAATTATTTACACTACGGATCTGTGAACTAAAACACTGAAGATGGAACACAGTCAGATGAAAGAAGAAAAAAAATATTTTCGGCAAATAACTATAATGAAGAATTATAACGTTACATCAACTATGAGATGGATGAGTGTCGGTTCAAGTCGGACCGAAACGTCGTCGTAAGCTCCTCTCTCTCACCTATGGGCGGGTTATTTGTGTATTGTTCCAGTCACTGTATTGTGCCCTTTTTTGTTCTTCAACAGATGGTTCAGAATCCTCCTTAAAAAAAGGTGGTATTACAAAAGAAATATAAACAGCGGCAATAGGTTACAGAAAAGTAATCATACAGAGCAGAGAGCGGGATATAGAGGTGAATGAATCTCAGTACATACAAACTGAGAATTATCATTAATTCCCTTTTTAGCTATTAAAGTATTACTGACAGGCGGTGAACAAGTTGTACAGGAAGCCTTAATGACCCCTTTGTAGTCGATAGATTCAAAACCCCATTAGCCAAAGCAGAGGTAAACAAAAGTCATATGTCAAAATGTTGAGCATCAGCACTGGCACAGACACACAAGAACCAACACTGACAATAAGCACAAGATATAAGAGTAAGCTGTCAATAAGGTCAAAACAGCTAATTCCTTTAGCTGTTTTGTGAAGGGAATACTCAGCGAAAAACGGGAAGAAAAATAATTCAGTTTCATCGCAATGTGTTTTGAAAATGTATATCGATGTATATCAATGTCATTATATACCGTCAAATATGCTAATAAGATGCAGTTTGCAGTTCATGGCATTTTATCAGTTCTCTGAGAGCTGGTAAAAAACCGTGGTGGAGGAAACGTATTCTCATTACAGTGTCATAAAAGTCCCATTGTCTTGTTAAGTATCTTGAAGATGTCAGTGTGAAGGAGTATACTGTAGAATAAAGTAGAATGAGTAAATATGATAAAGGAAAACAGGACCATGACACAAACACTCACACATATGATATAAAGGGAAAAGTTGTTTTGAGGCCTCAACTACATGACTAGAGAAAGACTGATTAACTGCAAGTCCAGATCTGGCAAAAAAGGAAATAATATCCAGAATTAAGGAATACAGAAAAAAAAACATTCAATAAGTAATGTAGTAGACACAAACACACACACACACTGTCCTTACACTTGCTACCCCTCTTCACTTTTCACTAAACAAGTACATAGGAATTAGCCTATTATTATGGAGTGTATTCTGGGAAAAATAATTTGAAATGTTAAAAAAACAATAAGGAAATTAGGACAAAACAAGCACTGTGCTTCTCTCCTGTAGCTACAAATGTTTATCCAGATACAGATAATCACAAATAAGTAATAATAAACAAGTATTAACACATAGTAATAACAAAAAAGTAATAGGGAAAAGGTAATCACAGATTAGCGATCACAGCTAAATAATCACCGTACACTCACAGAGGCGTCGGAGGCGCCCATGGTAGATGCCAGACTAATTCTATCAGCGTGTTTTTGCGGCCATTATCAGGGCCTCGTGAGGAGAAACAAGTTGAAAGTGTATATACAGTGAGTGTAAAGTAGTGCGGACGCCCATTATATACGAAAAACACCAAGAGGAAGTAACCAGGAGGGAAAAATTGAAGTAAATAAGTGAATCAGTGGAGCGTAAGAGGACGTGTTTGCCTTGCGAAGAAAAGACTCGCGTTTCAGACCAATCTTGTGCTGGAAGAACGTTTCGCTCTATGGAGAGCTTTATCAGTTTATTAAGCTTTTCTCAGGTTGGCTTGATATATCTTTGAAAAGAGGGAAAAGTTGTCAAATTAAAAATCCTGTGGTAATTTTTATATATATTTTAAGTAGTGAAAAAAATATTTATTAAAAGATGTTTACCTCACTATATTATTTTATAAAATATTTCCAATAGCCTCAGTGTGTGTGAAATACTTAATGTGTTTTTTGTATTACCACCAATCGTGCTATTCCATTATTTACCTAAAATGGCTGTTGTTCAGCTAGAGTTATTTCCTCACTGTTGTCGACAGCACGACCTTAGGTGTCATGTGTCGACGCTGACGATCAACGAAATAACCCATGACGTAAGTGACAAGATTCAGTTTTAACTAATCATCAATTCCCAGGTGAGACTTGCTTGATGTGATGCTTCTTTCATGCGATAAACTTTGATGAGTTGCAGATCCCATGCGACATTGTGTAAATTATTATTTATATTATCTTCATGGGAAAGGTCTTAACAAATGAGGCGTTGAAATGAATATTGCAGCCGACCTGGGATGTTAGCGCTAGGAATCTGAGATATAATGTTTGTAGGTATACCTTCCGTTTATGTTTATATACACACACACACACTACAAAGAGGACTACAAAGAGACCAGGTGTCCAGCAACTGGCTTCTCGAGTTTAACCCCGCTAAATGCAAAGTCATGAAGATCGGGGAAGGGCAAAGAAGACCGCAGACAGAGTATAGGCTACGTGGCCAAAGACTGCAAACCTCACTCAAGGAGAAAGATCTTGGGGTGAGTATAACACCGAGCACGTCTCCGGAAGCACACATCAACCAGATAACTGGTGCAGCATATGGGTGCCTGGCAGACCTGAGAATAGCGTTCCGATACCTTAGTAAGGAATCGTTCAAGACACTGTACACTGTGTACGTCAGGCCCATATTGGAGTATGCAGCACCAGTTTGGAACCCACACATGGTCAAGCACTTCAAGAAATTAGAGAAAGTGCAAAGGTTTGCAACAAGGTTAGTTCCGAGAGCTAAGGGGAATGTCTTTTGAATAAAGGTTAAGGGAGGGCTAGGGAAGACATGATAACGACATACAAAATACTGTGTGGAATAGATAAGGTGGACAGAGACAGGATGTTCCAGAGAGAGGACACAGAAACAACGGGTCAAAATTGGAAGTTGAAGACTCAGATGAGTCAAACGGATGTTAGAAAGTATTTCTTCAGTCATAGAGTTGTCAGGAAGTGGAATAGTCTAGCAAGTGATGTAGTGGAGGCAGGAACCATACATAGCTTTAAGACGAGGTATGATAAAGCTCATGGAGCAGGGAGAGAGAGGACCTAGTAGTAGTCAGTGAAGAGGCGGGGCCAGGAGCTAAGTCTCGACCCTGCAACCACAATTAGGTGAGTACATACCACACACACACACACACACAACACTAGTCCCGGAGCTAAGGGGTATGTTCTACGAGGAGAGGTTAAGGGAAATCGACCTGACGACACTGGAGGACAGGAGAGAAAGGGGGGACATGATAACGACATATAAAATACTGAGAGCAACTGACAAGGTGGACAGAGACAGAATGTTCCAGAGATGGGACACAACAACAAGGGGACACAGTTGGAAGTTGAAGACTCAGATGAATCACAGGGATGCTGGGAAGTATTTCTTCAGTCACAGAGTGGTCAGGAAGTGAAATAGTTTGGGAAGCGATGTAGTGGAGGCAGGATCCATTCATAGCTTTAAGAAGAGGTATGATAAAGCTCATGGTGCGGGGAGAGTGACCCAGTAGAGGCCAGTGAAGAGGCGGGGCCAGGAGCTATGACTCGATCCCTGCAACCACAACTAGGTGAGTACAACTAGGTGAATACGCACACACACCACACACATGTATATATATATATATATATATATATATATATATATATATATATATATATATATATATATATATATATATATATAAGTCACACACACATTCCTCACTCACTCTTACAGAAAACAAGACCCAAGACAAGCTTAAACTTTCATGTCCTATTATTTGTCTGTCCTGTTGAGCTCATGAGGAGAATAATGTGAAACCTTGCAGGCGAATCATCTGAGTTTTGCTTGCCAGACGGTGCGAGTGACGGAGAATCACTCCTGTCAGAATTGGCAGGAGATAACAAAGATCAATCGTCATGTCATGTTGTTGCCAAATTCATCAGAAACCCTTCAACCTGACGGGGAATGCTGGAGCCTCGTCTCTCAGGAATACCGATTATGGCATGGTAAAAGTAGGATCAGGAGTAGGAGGAGGAGCATTAGGAGGACGAGGAAGGAGAGGAGAAAAAGAAGGATTGCATGCACATTTTACCTACATGCAGGCAGGAAGCTAGTTTTTTTTCAGGCAGGAAAAGCAGGCAACCCATCCCCGTAGCCATTCAGGCAGTCAGCCAGCCAGCCAGCCAAGTAGTCAATCAGCCATCCAACCAACTAGCCAGCCAAACAGACCAACAGGCAGGCAGGCACCCATTCAGCAAGACAGTCAGGCAGCCAGTCAGTCAACCATCAGACGTACGGATGTCAAACGTCATTGCGTGAAGCGGCGATGTAGTTGACGTTGGGATGATGTATGGTGGGCTGACCAGGAATGCTGTCCTCTGGTCCTCTTTGACGGCTCTTGTCAGCCCACTCAAGCTTTGTACACCACACCTCTTTAAGCTAGCTTACTCTCTCTCTCTCTCTCTCTCTCTCTCTCTCTCTGTCTTTAGTCTCTCTAACTATATATCTGTCTGTCTGTCTTTAAGTATTTACTAAAAGCTTTACTGAAACTGTTAAGATTCCCTTATGTAAAGACTGGTTTTGACACAAACACAAACTACTTGAAGTGCTAAATTAATCCATATCTTAAAATAATGAAATTAAATTGCAAGGCAGAAGATGCAATACAAACGTATAGCAGAGCAAGCTACAAGCATACGATTTAACTAGATACTATGATTAGGCATTCTGAAGCCGAAGGATTCCTGATGTTTGTTCAGCAACTGCATCAGGACGATCAGTTGACAACGAGACAATCAAGTTAGTAATACTAGTAGTGGCAAAAGTAGGCAGTCGTGTTAGTCACAGTAGAACGAGTGGTAGTCAGAAACAGAACTCCTGGAATACACAGCTCTGTTTTTTACAATTCGTTTAGATTTGTGTTTAGTTACTTATAGACAATATGAATAGTGTCTGGGTAATGCTGCAAAATTTTAATATCAGTTATAGCGCTAAGCTCAATCATTCTTTCAGTGATTGTCACGAACCCAAGTACTTGACAGTGCAAGTTCGTGTTATGATCCAGCTATTAGCGCAGTCGGAGACCAATAAAATATGAGGAGTAAAGTAAACACAGTAGAACAGTTATGATTTGACTTTAGTATATTCCCGGAATGTTTGTACAATTTATATATAAATATGTACAGAGTGCAAGGGCAAGTTAAACTTAATAGTGAATAAAGTCTTAGAGAGAGTGAAAATGGAAACACACTCGTTACTGCGGCGATAACACATATGCAGAAAGACTGATGTGATATGACTTGAACCAGCCAGAGGTATGAGAAGGTCTGACAGTCCGAGGTGTTCGTAGAAACAAGGTAACTTTCCCCAGGCCGCTAAACCTCCCTCTGAAACGTCGAAAAGCTGTTATACTTATACCAGGATGGAGGACTCAGCCTAGCAGGCAGTGGCTAACCGTGCTTTTGACTAGCTAAGATGAAATATAGGAAAGTGGCTTTGTATGGTGCGTGTTGCATGAGTTGCACTTACCAAAAACTCCCACTTATTACCCTCGGTGTTCGCCACACTGATTTCAGAAATACTTTTCTCTTTCCTCATATTATATATCATCGTATTTTTTGGAGAGCCAAGTAGAAAATTCTGAGGACTTCGATATGCATTATTTTCAAGGGCAAGAGAGAATTTTCAATAGTTAATATTAACATAGATGCTGTATACTGTACATTATTATCTCTGTTGAAAATGGTGTATAAATACCGACAAGTTGATGAGTAAGACACATGCGCAACAGGTGTTGCATATGTGTCTTACTCATCATTAATATCTCTGTTTATACATTAGCATAAGAGTTGGGGTTGTAGGCAGCATTTTAACCTCTCTATAAATTTCTTATTTAGTTTTAGTATGATGGAGTTACTGAAGAATATGTCAACCCAAGATATCTGTAAGATTTAACGTACCTGATGAGTTTCCCTTGCAAATAAATGCGTGGGTAATGTCGTTTGCTAGTCAATATCTTAGTCTTAAATGTAAATCTGATAAGTGCTATAAGTTACATATTATCTAAACTTCATTAAGAATGATTCTTGTTTTCTTATGCCCTGTTATGTGGATGAGGATGACGTCAGCATAGCTTATAGCTACATGTTTACGAGATCAATAGTCTAAACATTAATACATTGAATAACATAGGAGTGCCTCCACCTCCCTATGGTGTACCCAGTCACTATTAAAACCCTAGTAGAAGACAGTGGGTACACTATTTGATAAGTAACCTGTTATCCAACTGAGTAGAATACAATCAGTATTCATTTTGGCTAGTTCATATAGGATAACAGACTTATTTGCGATGTTATATGCAAATTTTAAATAAACAAATGTGTGTAGTGGGAAAGAAGAATGTGAGGTGTCTCATTCTATAGCATAACCTTTTAAGCGTCATTCTTTCAAATGCTTCGCTAAGACAGTTAGTCCGTGAGATTAGTCTAAATATATCAGGCTTAGGAATAAGTGCAATAAGTCTATTGATTCAATAAGTCTATTGATTATAGTGTTAAAGAAGGGTTATCAGTGGCCCGGCTCAAAATTCGGGGTATAATGTAAGTTATACCGACTTCTCCAGGGGCTGTTTATCGACCTTCATTTAATGCAATGTCTAACTCGTATTGGGTGAGAGAGAAATCGCTCTCATCAATTTGAAATTAATAAATTTCAGCCTTTCTTCAGAAGCACTTTCTTGGTTTGTTCCAACATGAGATGGACAATTTTCATGCCTGGTTGTTTTGGCCCAGTTATTTATGAGGTCATTATGCTGTTCAGGAGAATAATGATGAGCTATATTGCCACTATTTATCTTAGTTTAGTTTATTTATACTTTTCTGGGCTGGGCTGAGACGGGTATAACTTTTTTAACCCGTCAAGGAATTATTCCCATTCATTTTGCCGAAGTTATCTCTCTCTATCTCTCTCTCTCTCTGTTCTTTACATTTGCTAATGAAGACTAAAAAGCTTAGAGAAAAATCTGGGGACTTACAATCATGATATGCTTTACCAATCCATCTAGCTAGAGAGGAAGGAGGGCATAAAGAAACTAGAAGGTGTGGCAGGGGCAGGGAAGGAGGGAAGGGAGGGAGGGGAGAAAGAGGTTGGGAGGGAGGGAGAGAGGCAGGGATTAGGCAATGGTCTGAAGATGCCAGAAAGGAAGGGTGTAAATCTTGCGAGGGTGGGAGGAGATGGGACGAGGAACGCCAGGGTTTTCAAGGTTCATGCCAGACTGTCTGAGAGTTTAACGCTTGACGTTGAATACACCAGTCCCAGGATAGCGCCTTAAAGCTCTTCTTGGGCCGATGTCCTTATCAGGAAGGAGATATAGCAAAAGAAAGAGAGAGAGAGAGAGAGAGAGAGAGAGAGAAAGAAAATTATTCTTTTTCTTTTTTTCTTTTCCTCCTCCTCCTCCTCCTCCTTCTTCTTCTTCTTCTTCTTCTTCTTCTTCTTCTTCTTCTTCTTCTTCTTCTTCTCTTCTTCTTCTTCTTCTTCTTCTTCTTCTTCTTCTTCTTCTTCTTCCTCCTCTTCTTCTTCTTCTTCTTCTTCCCCTTCTTCTTCTTCTTCTTCTTGTCCTTCCCGTTTCCACTCGAGTCCCAGACCTTTTCAAATAAACTTGACACCCAGTGAGACCCCCAAGTGCGAGACAACTGGGCGATAGTGACCTCAGCTCACGCTGGTCGTGCCCTGAGCTCACTGATCACAATCTGCTGCCAGGGTATCACAGCTCGCTGGTCTCCATGTAAGGCTCGGGCAGATTTATTGTGTGTGATTCTATATGTCGAATGTTTGATTTGAATATTTTGTAAAACTTTTGTGCTGTATTTTGTAAAACTTTTGTGTTGTATTTTGTAAAACTTTTGTGTTGTATTTTGTAAAACTTTTGTGTTGTTCTCTTGAAAGTTTTCCTTACAAGTATTACTTTTTATGTGACTTGAAGTATCTCTGCTTCCCAGATCATTACTTTTTAAAGTCTATGTGCTTATTATTTAGTTTAAGTAGAAAATATCTAGCGTTTATTCTCCGGTCAAAGAATTTTTGTGTCTAAATGAAAAATGCTCAAAATTTTTAGTATTTTGCAATATATGACGCAACTCTCTAAAAATCTGCATTGTTTTGAGATGTGACAATTTCAGTGCCGTTATCTGTCTTAATATTTCTCGTACACGTAATAATTTAAGGAATTGCCAGACGAAAGAAGAGAGGTTTAAAGTAAATTATGAGTAAATACATAATTTAGATTTTATAGTGCTTTTAGATTAGAAGATTTCATTTAAGACGATAAATTTACATCAAAATCCACGTCGTGGAAAGTGAAGATGGAAGGAGAGAGAGAGAGAGAGAGAGAGAGAGAGAGAGAGAGAGAGAGAGAGAGAGAGAGAGGGCCAAGGGGAAAGAAAAATATTGACCATGATGTTGTAAGCACGTAGAGTGAACTCCATATAACCCCAGACAAGTTTTTGCCTTCATTATCTTTATGGCTCTCACCTGGGCATGTGTGTATGAAATCACCTGCCTCGGTCCTTGTGGCTTCCAGTACTACCCGGAGCCTCCAGTACTACCTGGAGCCTCCAGTACCTACTGTGGTGTCCACTACACTTCATGTCTCCAGCCAATATTATTTTCTTCAGTACTCTTCATGTTTTCATTTCTCTTCATGCCTTTAGTCATTACTATTCATGTTTCAGGTGATGTTTATGTTTTCAGTACTCTATCGCCAGTACTCTTTATCTTTCCATCACAATTTATACCTCCTGTACTCTTTTTGCTTTCAGTACTATTTATATTTCCAAGACTCTGTGTCTTACCGACTTTTTTTGTCTCATGTTTTCTTTATGTCTACAGTACTCTTTGTGGTCTCCAGTACTCTTAATGTTTCGAGTTCTCCTTGAGGTCCCTAAGTACTCAGTGTATCCTCTGGTACTCTTAGAGCTCCAGTACTCAGTGGGACTTTCAGTAGTGCTTATGTCTCCATAGCTTCTTTTAGTTTCCCATAATCCTTAGAGCACCACGTACTCCTTGGAACCCCGAGTGCTCCTTGAGACCTGCCTCAAAATTCCTCATGCATCTCTTATATACAGAGTCCACAATGAAACTTACTGGACATCTAGAGATCTCTCCTTGAATATGGGTAAATTCCTACCGAAAGTCTCCAGCGATAAACTCGCAGGGGACATGCAGTGAGGAACCGTGGGGAGGGGGGTTAACCATGTTTAATCCAAGGATGGGAAGGCATCGCCAGTTTGTTGGATAATGAGGCTTTCATGATCAGGGCATCAACCCCCCTACCCTTCTTTCCTCTTTCCACTTGAAAAAAATAACATTGACATCCACTGACATCAAAGATACACGAAACGTAAGCGAACCATGAGCGAAACGTAGCTGCAGTGTCTTATTAGTAGCGCATGGGTCCCTTTTTATCGGCATATTATCTGTATCCTTACCAGTAACAGCTGGTTAATGTCACTGTTATCTCTTCTGGTGCCGCCTAAAGATAACTGGCTGTTGTGGTAGTTCCAGGCTGTTGTGGTAGTTCCAGGCTGTTGTGGTAGTTCCAGGCTGTTGTGATAGTTCCAGGCTGTTGCGGTAGTTCCAGGCTGTTGTGGTAGCTCCAGGCTGTTGTGGTAGTTCCAGGCTGTTGTGGTAGTTCCAGGTTGTTGCGGTAGTTCCAGGCTGTTGTGGTAGCTCCAGGCTGTTGTGGTAGTTCCAGGCTGTTGTGGTAGTTCCAGGCTGTTGTGGTAGTTCCAGGCTGTTGTGGTAGTTCCAGGCTGTTGTGGTAGTTCCAGGCTGTTGTGGTAGTTCCAGGCTGTTGTGGTAGTTCCAGGCTGTTGTGGTAGTTCCAGGCTGTTATGGTAGCTTCAGGCTGTTGTGGTAGTTCCAGGCTGTTGTGGTAGTTCCAGGCTGTTGTGGTAGTTCCTGGCTGTTGTGGTAGTTCCAGGCTGTTAGTGGTAGTTCCAGGCTGTTGCGGTAGTTCCAGGATGGTTTGGTAGTTCCAGGCTTGTTTGGTAGTTCCAGGCTGTTGCGGTAGATCCAGGCTGGTTTGGTAGTTCCAGGCTGTTGCGGTAGTTCCAGGCTGTTGTGGTAGTTCCAGGCTTTTGTGGTAGTTCCAGGCTGTTGTGGTAGTTCCAGGCTGTTGTGGTAGTTCCAGGCTGTTGTGGTAGTTCCAGGTTGTTGCGGTAGTTCCAGGCTGTTGTGGTAGTTCCAGGCTGTTGCGGTAGTTCCAGGCTGTTGTGGTAGTTCCAGGCTGTTGTGGTAGTTCCAGGCTGTTATGGTAGTTCCAGGCTGTTGTGGTAGTTCCAGGCTGTTGTGGTAGTTCCAGGCTGTTGTGGTAGCTTCAGGCTGTTGTGGTAGTTCCAGGCTGTTCTGGTAGTTCCAGGCTGTTGTGGTAGTTCCAGGCTGTTGCGGTAGTTCCAGGCTGTTGTGGTAGTTCCAGGCTGTTGTGGTAGTTCCAGGCTGTTGTTGTAGTTCCAGGCTGTTGTGGTAGTTCCAGGCTGTTGTGGTAGTTTCAGGCTGTTGCGGTAGTTGCAGGCTGTTGTGGTAGTTGCAGGCTGTTGTGGTAGTTCCAGGCTGTTGCGGTAGTTGCAGGCTGTTGTGGTAGTTGCAGGCTGTTGCGGTAATTCCAGGCTGTTGTGGTAGTTCCAGGCTGTTGTGGTAGTTCCAGGCTGTTGTGGTAGTTCCAGGCTGTTGTGGTAGTTGCAGGCTGTTGCGGTAGTTCCAGACTGTTGCGGTAGTTGCAAGCTGTTGTGGTAGTTTCAGGCTGTTGCGGTAGTTCCAGGCTGTTGTGGTAGCTTCAGGCTGTTGTGGTAGTTCCAGGCTGTTGTGGTAGTTCCAGGCTGTTGTGGTAGTTCCAGGCTGTTGTGGTAGTTCCAGGCTGTTGTGGTAGTTCCAGGCTGTTGTGGTAGTTCCAGGCTGTTGCGGTAGTTCCAGGCTGTTGCGGTAGTTCCAGGCTGTTGTGGCAGTTCCAGGCTGTTGTGGTAGTTCCAGGCTGTTGTGGTACTTCCAGGCTTTTGTGGTAGTTCCTGGCTGTTGTGGTAGTTCCAGGCTGTTGTGTAGCTCAGGCTGTTGTGGTAGTTCCAGGCTGTTGTGGTAGTTCCAGGTTGTTGCGGTAGTTCCAGGCTGTTGTGGTAGCTCCAGGCTGTTGTGGTAGTTCCAGGCTGTTGTGGTAGTTCCATGCTGTTGTGGTAGTTCCAGGCTGTTGTGGTAGTTCCAGGCTGTTGTGGTAGTTCCAGGCTGTTGTGGTAGTTCCAGACTGTTGTGGTAGTTCCAGGCTGTTGTGGTAGTTCCAGGCTGTTGTGGTAGCTTCAGGCTGTTGTGGTAGTTCCAGGCTGTTGTGGTAGTTCCAGGCTGTTGTGGTAGTTCCTGGCTGTTGTGGTAGTTCCAGGCTGTTGTGGTAGTTCCAGGCTGTTGCGGTAGTTCCAGGATGGTTTGGTAGTTCCAGGCTTGTTTGGTAGTTCCAGGCTGTTGCGGTAGTTCCAGGCTGGTTTGGTAGTTCCAGGCTGTTGCGGTAGTTCCAGGCTGTTGTGGTAGTTCCAGGCTTTTGTGGTAGTTCCAGGCTGTTGTGGTAGTTCCAGGCTGTTGTGGTAGTTCCAGGCTGTTGTGGTAGTTCCAGGTTGTTGCGGTAGTTCCAGGCTGTTGTGGTAGTTCCAGGCTGTTGCGGTAGTTCCAGGCTGTTGTGGTAGTTCCAGGCTGTTGTGGTAGTTCCAGGCTGTTATGGTAGTTCCAGGCTGTTGTGGTAGTTCCAGGCTGTTGTGGTAGTTCCAGGCTGTTGTGGTAGCTTCAGGCTGTTGTGGTAGTTCCAGGCTGTTGTGGTAGTTCCAGGCTGTTGTGGTAGTTCCAGGCTGTTGCGGAAGTTCCAGGCTGTTGTGGTAGTTCCAGGCTGTTGTGGTAGTTCCAGGCTGTTGTGGTAGTTCCAGGCTGTTGCGGTAGTTGCAGGCTGTTGTGGTAGTTGCAGGCTGTTGTGGTAGTTCCAGGCTGTTGCGGTAGTTGCAGGCTGTGGTAGTTGCAGTCTGTTGCGGTAATTCCAGGCTGTTGTGGTAATTCCAGGCTGTTGTGGTAGTTCCAGGCTGTTGTGGTAGTTCCAGGCTGTTGTGGTAGTTGCAGGCTGTTGCGGTAGTTGCAGACTGTTGAGGTAGTTGCAGGCTGTTGTTTTAGTTCCAGGCTGTTGCGGTAGTTCCAGGCTGTTGTGGTAGCTTCAGGCTGTTGTGGTAGTTCCGGGCGTTTGTGGTAGTTCCAGGCTGTTGTGGTAGTTCCAGGCTGTTGTGGTAGTTCCAGGCTGTTGTGGTAGTTCCAGGCTGTTGCGGTAGTTCCAGGCTGTTGCGGTAGTTCCAGGCTGTTGTGGCAGTTCCAGGCTGTTGTGGTAGTTCCAGGCTGTTGTGGTAGTTCCAGGCTTTTGTGGTAGTTCCTGGCTGTTGTGGTAGTTCCAGGCTGTTGTGGTAGTTCCAGGCTGTTGCGGTAGTTCCAGGCTGTTGCGGTAGTTCCAGGCTGTTGTGGTAGTTCCAGGCTGTTGTGGTAGTTCCAGGCTGTTGTGGTAGTTCCAGGCTGTTGTGGTAGTTCCAGGCTGTTGTGGTAGTTCCAGGCTGTTGCGGTAGTTGCAGGCTGTTGTGGTAGTTGCAGGCTGTTGTGGTAGTTCCAGGCTGTTGCGGTAGTTGCAAGCTGTTGTGGTAGTTGCAGGCTGTTGCGGTAATTCCAGGCTGTTGTGGTAGTTCCAGGCTGTTGTGGTAGTTCCAGGCTGTTGTGGTAGTTCCAGGCTGTTGTGGTAGTTGCAGGCTGTTGCGGTAGTTCCAGGCTGTTGTGGTAGTTCCAGGCTTTTGTGGTAGTTCCAGGCTGTTGTGGTAGTTCCAGGCTGTTGTGGTAGTTCCAGGCTGTTGCGGTAGTTCCAGACTGTTGCGGTAGTTCTAGGCTGTTGTGGTAGTTCCAGGCTGTTGTGGTAGTTCCAGGCTGTTGTGGTAGTTCCAGGCTGTTGTGGTAGTTCCAGGCTGTTGCGGTAGTTGCAGGCTGTTGTGGTAGTTGCAGGCTGATGCGGTAATTCCAGGCTGTTGTGGTAGTTCCAGGCTGTTGCGGTAGTTCCAGGCTGTTGCGGTAATTCCAGGCTGTTGTGGTAGTTCCAGGCTGTTACCGCTTCAAGCTCACTTCGTTAACTCCCCATTACTACCTCACGTTATTACCTCGTTCTCTGCTTTGTGCGGCTTCGTAAAACAAGCAACAATCTTAAAAAATAATCTCGTTAGCAAATGCGTTGTGCTCCAATTAACGATAACCCTAATCACCCCCACCCACCAATCTTCCCAATCGCCTACTACCCCATTCCCTAGCTTCCCAATCATCCCAAACCATCCAAGCCCAATTTTTCTTGTTTACATTGAAAATATTTCGTTTTCAAGACACAATAGAACAAGAAAAAAGGTTTCTCAAAACAAAGCCTCTTAGAGGCCTTTTTTTTCAGCCACTGTACTTACTGATTTGTAATGCGAGGGAAGGGGGTCGAGTCCTGGCTCCTGGCTCCACTCTTACTCTGTGTGATTACTTTTCAAGGAATTTTGCCTTCGTGCTGCTGGAAGTTTCTTGATTCAAAGAAGTTGAGCAATCATCTCTTCCTCCAAATGCTGTATAACCTCGATGGGTTTAGCGATTCCCCATGAATATAATAATAATAATGGTATAATAATAATAATAATAATAATAATAATAATAATAATAATAATAATAATAAATAAATAAAAACAAAAATAATAATAATCCTGCTTCGTTCACTCCTCTCGTCTCTTGTTCTTCCCTTCATCGTTCAGTCCCTCCGTCTCTGTTTCCTTCATCGTTCAGTTTTCCTATCTCTTCCCTTCATCGTTCAGTCCTCCCGTGTCTTCTTCCCTTCATCGTTCAGTCCTCCCGTCGCTTCTTCCCTTCATCGTTCAGTCCTCCCGCTCGTTCTCTTCCCTTCATCGTTCAGTCCTCCGTCTCTTCTTCCCTTCATCGTTCAGTCCTCCCGTCGCTTCTTCCTTCATCATTCAGTCCTCCCGCCTCTTCTTCCTTCATCGTTCAGTCCTCCCGTCGCTTCTTCCCTTCATCGTTCAGTCCTCCCGCCTCTTCTTCCCTTCATCGTTCAGTCCTCCCGTCGCTTCTTCCCTTCATCGTTCAGTCCTCCCGCCTCTTCTTCCCTTCATCGTTCAGTCCTCCCGTCGCTTCTTCCCTTCATCGTTCAGTCCTCCCGTCGCTTCTTCCCTTCATCGTTCAGTCCTCCCGCCTCTTCTTCCCTTCATCATTCAGTCCTCCCGCCTCTTCTTCCCTTCATCGTTCAGTCCTCCCGCCTCTTCTTCCCTTCATCATT
This sequence comes from Cherax destructor, assembly GCA_009830355.1. Lineage (NCBI taxonomy): Eukaryota > Metazoa > Arthropoda > Malacostraca > Decapoda > Parastacidae > Cherax > Cherax destructor. The sequence goes on from WNWK01000273.1 coordinate 49,659, forward strand.
CAGTCCTCCCGCCTCTTCTTCCCTTCATCATTCAGTCCTCCCGCCTCTTCTTCCCTTCATCGTTCAGTCCTCCCGCCTCTTCTTCCCTTCATCATTCAGTCCTCCCGCCTCTTCTTCCCTTCATCGTTCAGTCCTCCCGCCTCTTCTTCCCTTCATCATTCAGTCCTCCCGTCTCTTCTTCCCTTCATCGTTCAGTCCTCCCGCCTCTTCTTCCCTTCATCGTTCAGTCCTCCCGCCTCTTCTTTCCTTCATCATTCAGTCCTCCCGCCTCTTCTTCCCTTCATCATTCAGTCCTCCCGCCTCTTCTTCCCTTCATCATTCAGTCCTCCCGCCTCTTCTTCCCTTCATCGTTCAGTCCTCCCGCCTCTTCTTCCCTTCATCGTTCAGTCCTCCCGCCTCTTCTTCCCTTCATCGTTCAGTCCTCCCGTCTCCCCGTGTTCTGCAGCGCAGGCAGAGTCCACTTCTCTGTTGTTATGCTTTTGTTATGACCTTGTTATCGTGTTATGCTTTTGTTATAGTCTTGCTATCTTGTTATGTCTTTGTTATGGCCTTGTTATCGTGTTATATGCGCCAGTTTATTTGTCTCTCCATCTCCATGCATTTTGTCTTTGCACTTGTTTAACGAAGAGTGAGAGAGTGTGTTTGTTGGAGATGAGAGGTACACACTCTAGTACACACACACCCATGTACACAAACCCATGTACACACACTCTAGTACACACACACCCATGTACACACACCCATTTACACACACACACAAAAAAAAACACACTCTGAAATTAACGATTATTTCAACCCCAAAAAATCAGAGGTATTAATGTCTTAATTAGTTTCTTTGTTAATTGCTTTTCCTTTAATGAATTATTAATAATTCATCATGATCATCATGATCATCATTATCTTCTTCTTCTTCTTCTTCTTCTTCTTCTTCTTCTTCTTCTTCTTCTTCTTCTTCTTATTATTATTATTATTATTATTATTATAAGATTATTATTAATATTATTATATTATAAAGATTAAGATTGTGAACGAAACATAAAAACGCTTACTTACTTTATTTTCTTACTTACTTACTTACCTACTTACTTACTTACCTACTTACTTACTAGTCCTTCACATTCATCAAGGTCTGCTGGTTTATGTCACTGACATTAGCATACAGGGTGTCATTCTGGGGCTCTTGTCTCTCTCTTCCTCCTGACGGCTAACGCCGGCGTCAATTCACTATAATTCTCAATAGTTGCGATAAAGCATATTACCAAGTCTTTTATACCGTCGACCAATCGTGGCCTGGGGGTCTGGAGCGACTCCTAATGAGCAATTTGTATGCATTCGCGTCGTTCGTCTGCCTTCCTTCCCGCATCGACTTGCCCCGTGTCCCGATCTCATCTATTGGCTTTGCATTTCATTTGATCTCCTTCGTCGAACATTCTTAGGATTAAAATACGTCGCGGGAAGTTTTAAAGGTATATTCGCTGGAGGTTATGCTTGGTTAGACGGTCGTCTTCTTGATGCCTGATTGTTGTGAGTATCGGTGAATAACCGAAGCCAGTGTGAGGCAAAGAGGACACTGAGCGGGGTGCCAGTGGACGACCAATCAGAGGGCGCAGACGCCAGAGTTTACAGTCGGTATACCAATAGTGAACGAGCCTCAAACTTGCAATAGAAGAAAGGGATTGTATATATGTTAATTTCCGGTGCCAAGATAGCCTGCTAAAGAAAAACCGTTCTTTTAGTATTGCCGCCAATACTAACGAAGCATCGATAATGACATCAAGACGATGGAAGATCCGGCCAGTGAAAGATTACACAACGAGACAAATTACAATGACTTCAAGACACACATGAGGCCGCCTGGACGCAAAGTCGCAGTCTCCTATACATTACCGTGGGATTCTCGACTTTCCGGATGTGCGTATCTTTCTGTTTTTTTTTTTTCTAAAGCCACTAGTACTCTGGGCAAACTTCGCTCTGGGTTACGCTATCTGGAGGCGTAGAATGCGTATTTCTTTTTTTTTATTTTAGTTTTTATTTGCACCTCCTAGGCACAGCTCAATGTATCGTATCTTCTTTATTACAATAAATAAGAAATAAATTGAATTTTTGTTGTTGTGTTTACCGATTTATTTTATATTAATTTATGAACTTTGTGAATTGTTTATTAAATTTTTCTCTCTTTTTTTGGTGTTAAAGTTTGAAATAAAAATTCGAAAATGAGTTACAGAAAATAACCTTGAATTACAGCTCCAGAAACAGTGAAGAAAAATATACTGAACTCTGTAATACAACAGCAACAAGAACAGCATCAATAACAACAACAACATCAAAAGCAACAACAAAAATAACTGCAACAACATGAACAACAACACAACAAAAGCAGCAACAACATCAACAACAAACGAGACAGAGGTTACCAAGTAACTCTTGAACAAGGACAATTGTACCCAAGGAAAATATACCAGAGGAAAATATACCAGAGGAAAATATACCAGAGGAAAATATACCAGAGGAAAATATACCCCAAAAAATATACCAGTGAAAAAAATATACAGAGGAATCATATCTATGGAAAAAAATACCCAAGAATATACCCAAACAGATACCAATGGGAAATCTATTCAAGAATATTCCTTAGATATTCTTCGCTAAGAGAGAATATCTGCTAATTTCCCATTTAAATACCCCATTTTTTCCCCGTATATACCAAACGAATTAGCAAGCTCATATGCATTTAGAAGCGCTAAACCCGTATGAGTGGGGATGATCCGCTTTGATCGAGAGAGGGGGGGAAAGGAGAGTAGCTCCAGTTACATGGATCAAGAGCTCTTCACCACCATCATTACGCTACTTCCCCTTTCCGCCCCTTCCCACTCCTTGAAGAGTTACATCAGATTAATCCAAATATGATATAAAATGGTGGTGGTGGTTGCTTTGTTGGTGGTGGTTGTTGCTTTGTGGTGGTGGTTGTTGCTTTGGTGGTGGTTGTTGCTTTGTTGGTGGTGGTTGTTGCTTTGTTGGTGGTGGTTGTTGCTTTGGTGGTGGTGGTTGTTGCTTTGTTGGTGGTGGTTGTTGCTTTGGTGGTGGTGGTGGTTGCTTTGTGGTGGTGGTTGTTGCTTTGGGTGTGGTGGTTGCTTGGTGGTGTGTTGCTTTGGTGGTGGTGGTTGCTTTGGTGTTGGTGGTGGTTGTTGTTGGTGGTGGTGGTTGTTGCTTTGGTGGTGGTGGTGGTTGCTTTGGTGGTGGTGGTTGTTGCTTTGGTGGTGGTGGTTGGTTGCTTTGGTGGTGGTTGTTTTGTTGGTGGTGGTTGTTGCTTTGGTGGTGGTAGTTGTTGCTTTGATGGTGGTGGTGGTGGTTGCTTTGTTGGTGGTGGTTGTTGCTTTGGTGGTGTGTTGTTGCTGGTGGTGGTTGCTTTGTTGGTGGTGGTTGTTGCTTTGGTGGTTGTGGTTGTTGCTTTGGTGGTGGTTGCTTTGTTGGTGGTGGTTGTTGCTTTGGTGGTGGTGGTTGTTGCTTTAGTGGTGGTGGTGGTGGTTGTTGCTTTGGTGGTGGTGGTTGTTGCTTTGGTGGTGGTTGTTGCTTTGGTGGTGGTTGTTGCTTTGGTGGTGGTGGTGGTTGTTGCTTTGGTGGTGGTGGTGGTGGTTGTTGCTTTGGTGGTGGTTGTTGCTTTGGTGGTGGTGGTGGTTTGCTCGTCACACTATTGTGGGTCCACAATAGTGTGAGGGAGAAGAGGGTGGGTCTACGATAGAGTGAGGGGGGCAGAGAAGGGTGAACAATAGGATAAGTTAGCAGAAGGTGGGCGCCCAAAAGGTTTAGGGGAGGGGAATCAATGGGTGTGCCCACAGTAGGGTAAGGGTGGAAAGGGTGGGTCTACAAAAGAATGAGGAGGAAGAAAGTGGGCCCATAATAGGGTAAGGTGGGTTAGAGAGTGGACTCACAACATAGTGTGGGTGGCTTAGAGAATGAGCTCACAACAGTGTGAGGGTGGCTTAAAGAGTGGGCTCACAGCAGGGTTAGGGTGGGTTAGAGAGTGAGCTCACAGCAGGGTTAGGGTGGGTCAGTCTACCATGATTTACTACCCATGGCTGGGAATTACTTAGTGTCTAGCTATTGTGATCGTTTTTATGATTTCCTTATCTGTGTCGAGGCCCCTAAGATGGAGGAGGAGGGGGAGGAGAGGAGGAAGAGAAGGAGAATGAGAAGAAGGAGGAAAAGGAGGAAAAGCAGGAGGAGTTGGAGGGGAAGGAGAAATACGTCCTGTAGGAGGAGGAGAAAAAGAAGGAGGAAGATAGGGGACCTAGGGAATAGGAAGGTTTAGTAAGAGTCTCTAGGCATTGAAATTTATTTATTATGAAAGTGTAGGAGGGATAGAGAAGTAGGGAGAGAGAGACAGGGAGAAGGGAGACGGAATGGGTGATGGAGAGAGAAAGAGAGTGAGCAAGGTTGGAAGAAGGAGTAAAGGATAAGGAACAAGCAAAGAACAAGAGGAACAGGAACAATGACAAATATATTAAGACAAAATCCTGCGTATATGCAAAAAAAAAAAAAAAAAAAAAAAGACAAAAGAAATATACAATATACAACATACGTTCATTCACACATTAGAAACAAATTACATGAAATGTGCACACAAAACATAGAAGAATGTACATACATACACACGAAACATAGGGGAACGTACACACACGCACACGGAACTTGAAATCCCGAGAAAAAAATATTTATTAAAGCCCTCGTCACACCTGTCGTTAGTACCGGCCCAGTCACACCTGTCGTTAGTAGCGCCCGGTCACACCTGTGGCTGGTAACGCTGCAGTCATACCTCACCATAACGATCAGCAGCAGTAAAAGTATATTTTCAACACGATTCAGACAGGTTCAGCTTTAAAGAACAAAAGGGCGGGTTATTGGTGTAAGGTTCAGTTTTAATCAAACATGGGCAGACGATTTCCTATTTGTTCAGGCTTGTTTAAGCTTGTTCAGATGTGCTTATGTTTGTTTATACTCATTCAAACTTGTTTAGACGTGCTCAGACTTGCCTAGACAGCCGACTTTTTCAGACGCGTTTAGGCTTTTTGTTTCAGAGGCGTTCAGATGCGCCTAGACTGGTTCAGACGAGACCTGCGCAGGCGCGCCCAGTTGATCTCCAAGCTGGCTATATATTTCGGGTCATATCCATAATTGCACTCTTGTTATTGTTGTGTTTATTGTGGGTGGTGTGGCACTAAGTGTTGTCGCAGAGGGTTGTTACCACCACCACCACTACTACCACAAATACCGCCCCCACCACCACCACCACCACCACTAACACCACCACCACCCACCACCACCACTACCACCACCACTACCTTCCCTTAGCTTACTTTGTTTATTCCCTTGGCTTTCTGATTTCCTTGACCTTGGTGGCAGGGTCACCTGTTTCCCGTATTAACAATACCCTGAAGCGACAACATAAGGACATAGGAATATATACAGTAGGTCTATTGATCCATTATACGCAGGCCTACCTTCATAATCAACCATTCTCACTCTCTAGTCAAACCATTTTCTCTCTGAAACCAGACATTCTCACTCTGAAACCACACATTCTCACTCTGATGAGCAAACATTTTCACTCTCAAACTTAACCACTCTCACACTCAACCATTCTAAATCTCAAATTGAACCATTCTCACTTTTAAACTCAACCAAGCTCACCCTGATACGCAACCATGTTTACATTCACACTCAACCATTCCCACTCCTTATTTATTCACGCTCAATATTCAACTATTCCCACACTTTGCACAGCAATTCCTACAGTATCAGTTCTCGCTCAACCAAACACAGAATACCAATAAAATTAAAGCTGCTGTACAACCATTTTTGCCTCACCTTGCTAACCTGATACATTATCTTGTTCTTAAAGGAATTAGAGTTCACGTAGAGGAATGGGTAGGAGCGGCCTCGTCGTCAAGGCAATGATGGGTAGAATAAGGGAGAGGGGAGGACAGGGATACTAATTCCTGTAATGGAACATCGTGTTATCCTTTACCCCCCCTCTCTATCCTCCCTTACGTCTTACGAATGTACCCCTCTATTATTCTCTTAGCCTCCCTTCCCTCTTTCTCCTCTACTGCCTTCCCTCCTCCTCATCTATCTATCTTTCCTCTTCCCAGCTCCCCTTCTTCTCTTTCTACTTTTCTACAGTCATTTTACGTCTGGCAACGAGGTAATCGAAACCAAGACACTTTCGGATCTGAAGGAATCAGCTGGCAAACCCACTGGAGCAACCATCTGGGGATTCAGAATACCCATTAGCCTGTCCAATACCCATAAATTTCACCACTACTTACAAATCTTCTCACTACTCACAATATCTCCCACTGCCCACAAACATTCCCACTACCCTCAAATCTAATCTCAACAATCAACAAACCTCTCATCAACCCACAAAACTCCTCTCCACTATCAATAAACCTCTCCACTGTCCACAAACCTCTCCACTACCCACGAACCTCTCCACTACCCACAAATCTCTCCACTACCCACGAACATTTCCACTACCCAGAAACTTCTCCACTACCCACGAACCTCTCCACTACCCACAAACTTCTCCACTACCCACAACCCTCTCCACTACCCATCTATAATGTACACTTGGAAGGTCCTGGAGGGATTGGTACCAAACCTGCACACGAAAATCACTTCCTATGAAAGCAAAAGACTCGGCAGGAGATGCAACATTCCCCCAATGAAAAGCAGGGGTGCCACGAGTGCATTGAGAGACAAAACAATAAGTGTCCGGGGCCCAAGACTGTTCAACTGCCTCCCAGCATACATAATGGGGATTACCAATAGACCCCTGGCTGTTTTCAAGAAGGCACTGGACAGGCATCTAAAGTCAGTACCTGACCAACCGGGCTGTAGTTCGTACGTCAGTTTGCGTGCGGCCAGCAGTAGCAGCCTGATTGATCAGACCCTGATCCACCATGAGGCCTGGTCTCAGACCGAGCCGCAGGGGCGTTGACCCCCGAAACCCTCTCCAGGTAAACCCACGAACCTCTCCACTACCCACGAACCTCTCCACTACCCACGAACAACAAGGTTACCCTCCACTGCTCTTAAGTTAATTGAGGTCGTAATGAAATTTCTGTTAATCCAATTAAAAATAAGTTTGATTCACTTACAACTCTCACTGTGATTGGTCGCAGATACATTAGCTGAGGAGTCTGACTCTCCCCATGTTCTTCTCTTCCGTGTTTAAAATTAGAATTTTACAGATAAATACACACAGACAGACAGACAGACACACACACACACACACACACACACGTTCATTACTTCTGTCTAATTTTTCAATATATATATATATATATATATATATATATATATATATATATATATATATATATATGTCGGCCAGAGATCAGTGTTTGTGAATATTTCGCCTGCTCTTGCGAATTCCTAGCATCGTATATATATATATATGTCGTGCCAAATAGGTAACACTTGCGATTTTGGATTAAATATTAACGTTTTTTTTGCTGTATAAGGCAAGCGAAAATTTGTGTATGCAATAATTTCGCAAAAATCACTCTGAACCTAACGAAAAAATATATATTTCATTGTGTTTGTTTATTATTAAATTATTGTAAACTTATCTAAAATATGTTTAGTTGGATTAGGCTAAATTAAATTGGGCTTTTGGTACAAAATTATTAATGTTTACATTAGCATAAATGAAAAAAATATATCTTTAAACGTATAAAATTTTTTTTTAGAAAGGACTTAATTTTAAATGAGTTCTTGCTAATTGACCAGTTTTACCTATACGGCACGACATTATATATAACAGAGAATAATGTTTTAATATGAACGAAATCAGGTAAGGCAGGTAGAATTAGTAGAAAAATTAAGGAAGGAAAATTTTGTTTTGAAAAATTAGGTAGAAGTAATGAACGTTTTTATGCAACAAATGCAAAAAGCACTTAAATAGCAAACTGATGGGATAAAAAAAAGGGAGGAGATGCAACAAAAATAACCAAATAATAAGGATGATATAGAGAAAAAGATGGTTAGGGTGAGTACTAAAGGAAAATAGTAATTACGACAGAATAACTAAGCAAAAGACGGAGCTTCACTATTAGGTAGATTTAGCTCAGGTTATCTCTGAACATTGTAATAAAAGCTTTGAGAAAGAGAGGAAAAGGCTGGAGGAAAACAGTGCAAAGTTAATCTGGAGACGCTGTGTGTGTGCCTGGAAGACTGGTCGAGTGTTAGACTCTCAGTCTCGGGGCTGAGTTGAGCGGCTCCCTCACTATTGGAGTCTCCGGAGGAGATTTACGCAGCAATTGCAGAAGTCTTTGCCGATGGAAGCAAAAATGGCGACATTCGTCAAGTGTTTTAGTGTTGCCTTCACTCATAAACATTGTGGTTTACGAGTCAGAATTCTTTGGTCTGAGGCATTTTGGGCAGCGGACGCCCTCTCGCACGCCGGACTTAAAACTTCCGCTCCCTCGTGTTCGGTAATTTTCGATGAAATGAAACAGCAATAAGAGCAGGCAAGGAGAAGGTGATAAAACAGATTTCCGCTCGCGGGGAGGCTGGCTCACGGGAGCCCGCCTTTACCATTTGTAGATAGAATCCCCGTAAAAGAAGGAATATAGGCCATTCTCATCTCTCCCCCGCCCGGTCGTGGGCTAGAGAATGAATTGTCTTTACGACTCCAGGGGTTCCCAAGGCTCTCCTGGGGGTGTTTTGTCCCAGATGGGAAAGATGATATATGGACGGCGATGTCTGAAACTAGGCATGCCACCTCTTTCCTTTCTTCCTTCCTTCCTCTGTCTCCTCCTCCTCTTATTCTTCCTCTTCCAGTCCATCTCTCTCTTATCCTTCTCTCCTTCTTTCCCCTTAACCCTAATATTTTCCTCGCCTTTCCCTTAACACATAAGAGCGTGGAAAAACACACACACAAAATTTTGCCTCAGAAACACACTAGAGTTCTGAGAGAATATCTGAGCAAGCAGGAATGAGAAGAGTGGGAATATTACACTTTCCTGGACTGCAAGACAGCCCTCCTCTCGTATACAAACTGGCTCACTTACCTTCGTATGCTAGTGTGTCTAGTCAATGGTCCAAGGTGGACCGAAATGTCGATATAAGTTTCTTTCTCCTATGTACTGGTTATACGCTAAGGAGAAAACTAAGAGAAAACAAATATCGAGTGAAAGTTAATGTCTAATTTCATGAGAGTGACGAGTGAGAGCTGCCGCAAGGATGCTGTTATATATTAATGTCATGCCAGAGTTAATTGAGTCATATATATATCACTGTCTTCTGGTGATTTATAGGCGCTGAGGCGCATACGAACACCTGAAGTCAAGGACGAACTTCAGGAAGACAGTAACAGGTAGTGCTGAGTTAGAGGTGCTGCTACCTGGTCTGCACATCTTCTCAGCAATCTTGGGCTCAACTTGTCTGGGCCCACAGCCTTTTCTTGGTCAAGCGATTTAAGAAGGAAATGCACCTCCTCCTGCTTTATTGTCACCACTGACAGTTTTGAGACAGTTCTTTCTCTCTCTCTCTCTCTCTCTCTCTCTCTCTCTCTCTCTCTCTCTCTCTCTCTCTCTCCCACACCAGTCCCCTCTCTCCTACCCCACTCTTCTATCCCACTTCACTCCTCTCTCTTACCCCACTCTCGCCTTCTTCTGTCTGGCCAGCCTCTGTTGCCCACACCCGGGCTTAAGCTCGCCTCTATTCCACCTCCTCTCCTTCTTCTTCTTCTTCCACCGCCTGCGGACAAGGAGACGACGGGTGAGAAAGAGAGAGAGAGAGAGATAGAAAGAGAGCAAGCAGAGGCAGCAGCAGCATCTGGCCTCTCACGGCCTCACTGCTGCCTCTGTGCCTGCCTGCCTGCTTGCCCACTGCTGTAGTCGCCAGCGGAGGCCTTAGTAGTAGCGGCATCATCTCCGTCCGGTGTCAACGGCTCTTTGGCAGCATGTGGGTGTTTGAGAAACACCACTGCACGTCCGTCCCGGCGGCTTTGCTCACGTCATTCACATTAAGCCTCTCTGGCATGCGTGACTACGGGCAGCAGGCGTTGATAGATAAGGAACTTCCTCAGCAAATGTAATGTGATGAGCATAGGAAAGAGATGAGAAGATCAGACATTAAAGGCAACGACCAAAAAAGAATATATATATATATATATATATATATATATATATATATATATATATATATATATATATATATATATATATATATATATATATATATATATATATATACATACATACATAAATATATGTGTGTGTGTGTGTAAGAGAGAGAGGAAAGAGAGAGAGAGAGAGAGAGAGAGAGAGAGAGAGAGAGAGAGAGAGAGAGAGAGAGAGAGAGAGAGAGAGATTTAGGAAGAGTATACACATCTGTACCTATCTTGCTACCATTTTCAAGATTTCTGCTTCCAACAAGGGCTATGACCAGGGTCTTCTTACCGCAGCCCTGATGAAACCTGCTTCCACTATCCCAAGACGGAAGTTAGGGAAGATTAGGATCAGCAGCGCAGACAAGGGTGAAGGTGAATATTACTAGGTGACTTAAACTAGGTGACTACAACTCAGTTATTATAATTAGATGAGAATAGCTGGGTTACTGAAACTAGGTATACCTGAAGGGTGTTTCGGGGGGTCAACGCCCTCGCGGCCCGATCCCTGACAATATAGTTACAGCTATGTGAGCACAACAAGGTGAGTAACACTAGGTGAGTATAACTAACTAGGTGAGTTCAACTAGGGTAGCACACACATACACAATTACATACACACACACACCTTTCTCCCTCAATGCTAAAGGAGGCAGCAAAGAAGAAGCAAATGGCGAATAAATAACAAGTAGAGAACGAGGGGGCAATGCGACACAAAAGACTCCTTCCAGGTGACGATCGCTGCTGTAAATATAACGATCAAACTTAATTACTTCGATACCTTTGTGTGTGTACAACTGAATTCGAACAAAATATGTGAGCGTGTATGTGTGTTTGTGCGAAGGCTCGTTTAAGGAGCATAAGTTTCTATGCAAGCTCCGCGGCCCTGTGATGGCTGCCGTGGACAGGAGCTGCCATTCCTTTGTCCACCGACCTCCATTTGGCCAGCCGAGACATTAACAAGTCTTGGTGTGGCGTGGAGTAAGGAGAAGGGAACCGAGGATGAATAAACCCAAATGTAGCGGTGAGTAATATATGAAGGGAAGGGAAAAGAAGAGATGGGAGGGAGAGGCATAGTGAGAGAAATATAAACAGGTACTTTGGCAGGCGGTGGGAAGGGCAAAACAGAAGATGAAAAAAAAAAAAACAGGGGAATTTTAGTAGGAGGGTTCAGCCAGGGAGGGAGCAATTGAAAGGCTTAATGAACAGTATGCAAATGGAGGAGTTGCATGTACCCCTGGGGCACCCCGAGGAGCATCCCTGGGGTAAGATTACCTGAGGGCAGCGGCCACTTTTGATGCAGCACGCTTGTGGGTGTGTTCTCCAGGCTGCCTTTTTTCTTCCCTCGCGATTATCAAGTAATTTAAATTTGGATTATGAATTATCAGGAAATGAATTATCGTGGAATGAATTCTTCCTCTTCATCGCACTACGATGCGAGATTATTTGATAATCTTTTGTTCCGTTTTGTAGGGGATGATTTTGTTTTTGTCTTGTACACCACTCATCACTATTACTCATCATGAATACACACAGCCACCCAAGTCGCCTCCTCAATCATCACCATTACACACTCACGACAACACACCCACCATCACATCCATCACCATCACTACGCTGACTACATCAGTCACCACAAAATAACCAGCATGCTTGTCAAAACACTAAGTACCAGCACAGTCGTGAACTAGGCTCCCAATCACGATTAGTTTATATCATCACCTTCAGTTTTCACCACTACCACCATTATAAGCTCATAATACTATCATCAACTCACCACCACCAGTATTCGCTCACACCACCACCAGTATTCGCTCACACCACCACCACCACCATCAACTCACACCACCACCACCACCATCAACTCACACCACCACCACCACCATCAACTCACACCTCACCTTCCCACATTCATTACACTCCGCAATAAGAGAGAAAGAAGATTCCTGCACAACATTCCATCACAATAGCTGTAAACGATAATTCTCCTCCCACCATCATCTCTTTACCATCATCCCCACAAACCCCCATTTTTGCCTCTTTTCCCCATGCCACCGACCCCCACCACCAGGGGAAAACATGTCTTATATTCCCTACTGTATAACACAGAATAGGCAGCAGCACATTGCTGATGCATCTAATTTTGCCAGAAATATAAAGATCTCTCTCTCTCTCTCTCTCTCTCTTGCTCGTTATCTCACCATCTCTCCCCAACACTAAACATTTGTCTCCCTCATTAGGAGAGACACTTTACGACCGCACCGAAGCCCCCAAAAAAGTCCACGAAGGACAGAAGTAAAGCAACGAAATATAAAAAAAAAATATATGTATGAAAATGTAAAAGGGGTCATGGAGGCAAGCAATAAAAACAATAAAAAGAAATGGTAACTAAAATGAGATTGTTGACGCTGGTTACATGCTGCCGACGAATTTTTATTTTATTGTTGTGAAGCGCTAAACCCCTGTGGGCCACTCAACGCAACGAGCAATGGAGGCTCGATCCTCCGTCTGCTAATAGACGGATGGAAACCCCCCTTTTATATAGTGCTACTTACGTGAATTATTATTGAGAATAGTAATAATAATATTATCTTTATTATTGTATTATTATTATTATTATTATTATTATTATTATTATTATTATTATTATTATTATTATTATTATTATTATTATTATTATTATTATTATTTAGACTAACGCTAAACCCGTGTTGGTTAATAAGCAAGAGAAATGGTGATTGGTCGGTCCTCCTCCTGGTAGTACCGGTCCGGTACTAGCGGTAACGAAGCAAGAACTGCTTGATGAGAACGGCAACAAGACGCTAACAACAGCTGAATGTAGCGGTCGGGGGAGAGGTAACTGCTCAACGGAAGGGAGTTAATAGATTTTCCATGGGCTATTAACCCCTCTCTGTTAATTTTTTTTTTTTTGGTAGGGCTCTTTCGGATGGGTTAACGAGGAGTGGGGAGGGGGAGGGGCAGGTTGAGAAAACGGCACTTCATTAAGGGTGATTTTATGATCTGTTTGTGGGAGGAGGAGGATGGGAGGGGGGAGATTGAGTGTTGGGGATGTGGATTGAGTAATAGGGGTTGAAAGTGTATGTGGGGAAAGGGTGGACCAGGGAGAGGGGACAGCGCTCCAACACCCATCACCCGCTTAGTCCCATTCCCAAAACCAAATGTACTTGCCTATCTCCTTTCTAAATCTGAATTTGCACAACATTTGTGAGAGTTAACGTCTTTCCCAACTATTAGTAATTTTGAGTTTTAGACACTGGACAGTGACTGGAAACTTTAGGACGTATTTCCTTCGGATACCTGCTGTTCAATGTTCACCCATCAGTAGAATAAGTACCTGGATGTTAGTCGACTTGTGTGGGTCGCATCCTGGGACAAAATTAACCTAATTTGCCCGAAATGCTCTGCATAACAAAAGGCTTTCTGTATAGTAGTATGTCATTGATGTAAACTAAACCTGTATACCTTGTACATGTACTTGTATAAATAAAAGACTATTGTTATTATTATTCTCTCTTTCAACAGACTGGCCGTATCCCACCGAGGCAGGGTGTCCCAAAGACAGAAGTTTCTCTTTTTATATTTAGTAATATATACAGGAAAAGAGGTTACTAGCCCATTTCTCCCGGCATTTTAGTCGCCTCTTACGACACACATGGCTTACAGAGGAAGAATTCTGTTCCACTTCCCCATGGAGAATTATTATTATTATTATTGATAATTATTTATGATAGTAATAATTTTATTATTATGCCGTCAGCGAATTTACTCCTGTCGCTATTTATTTCCTAGTCATGACCTTTAATGAAAATTAAAAACAACAAGAGACTCAGAGTCTGTACGACTCTATCAAAAGCCTCACTGCATATATTGTCTTTAAGTTAGTAGGCTCGAGCCTTCTTTGGCCTATATATATATATATATATATATATATATATATATATATATATATATATATGTTGTGCCGAATAGATAAAACTGATCAATTAGCAAACACTTATTTAAAATTAAGTCCTTTCTAAAAAAATTCTCTTATACGTTTAAAGATATATTTTTTTTCATTTATGGTAATGTAAAAAATAATAATTTTGTACGAAAAGAACCTTAGAAAACTTATCTAACCTTTTTATAACAAACACAATTTAATTTAGCCTAATCCAACTAAATATATTTTAGATAAGTTTATAATAATTTAATTATAAACAAGCGCAATGAAATATATTTTTTTCGTTAGGTTCAGAATGATTTTTGCGAACTTATTGCATACACAAATTTTCGCTTACCTTATTCGGCAAGAAGAGCGTTGATATTTAAGCCAAAAACGCAAGTTTTACCCATTCGACACGACATACGTATATATATATATATATATATATATATATATATATATATATATATATATATATATATATATATATATATATATATATATATATATATATATATATATATATATAGTATATATATATATATTTTTTATTTTTTCAACAAGTCGGCCGTCTCCCACCGAGGCAGGGTGACCCAAAAAGAAAATACTTTCATCATCATTCAACACTTTCACCTCACTCATACATAATCACTGTCTTTGCAGAGGCGCTCAGATACGACAGCTGAGAATAGTCCCTCCCAACTGTCACTACCCCAGACCCCCTTTACAGTGCAGGCATTGTACTTTTCATTTTCAGGACTCAAGTCCAACTAAATCAATTAACTGGTTTCCCTGAATCCCTTCACAAAATATTACCCTGCTCACACCCCAACAGCTCGTCAGGTCCCAAAAACCATTCGTCTCCATTCACTCCTATCTAACACGCTCACACATGCTTGCTGGAAGTCCAAGCCCCTCGCCCACAAAACCTCCTTTACCCCCTCCCTCCAACCTTTTCGAGGACGACCCCTACCCCTCTTCCTTCCCCTACAGATTTATACGCTCTCCAAGTCATTCTACTTTTATCCATTCTCTGTAAATGACCAAACCACCTCAACAACCCCTCTTCAGCCCTCTGACAAATAATTTTAGTAACTCCACACCTCCTCCTAATTTTCACACTTCGAATTTTCTGCATAATATTTACACCACACATTGCCCTTAGACAGGACATCTCCACTGCCTCCAGCCGTCTCCTCGCTGCAGCATTTGCAACCCATGCTTCACACCCATATAAGAGTGTTGGTACCACTATACTTTCGTACATTCCCTTCTTTGCCTCCATGGATAACGTTTTTTGTCTCCACAGATACCTCAACGCACCACTCACCTTTTTTCCTTCATCAATTCTATGATTAACCTCATCCTTCATAAACCCATTCGCTGACAAGTCAACTCCCAAATATCTGAAAACATTCACTTCTTCCATACTCCCTCTCTCCAATGTGATATCCAATTTTTCTTTATCTAAATTGTTTGATACACTCATCACCTTACTCTTATCTATGTTCACTTTCAGCTTTCTACCTTTACACACCCTTCCAAACTCGTCCACTAACCTTTGCAACTTTTCTTTAGAATCTCCCATAAGCACAGTATCATCAGCAAAAAGTAATTGCGTCAACTCCCATTTTGCATTTAATTCCCCATAATTTAATCTCACCCCTCTCCCCAATACCCTAGCATTTACTTCTTTTACAACCCCATCTATAAATATATTAAACAACTATGGTGACATTACATATCCCTGTCTAAGACCTACTCTTAACGGGAAGTAATCTCCCTCTTTCCTACACACCCTAACCTGAGCCTCACTATCCTCATAAAAACTCTTTACAGCCTTCAGTAACTTACTACCTATTCCATACACTTGCAACATTTGCCACATTGCTCCCCTATCCACTCTATCATATGCCT
This sequence comes from Cherax destructor, assembly GCA_009830355.1. NCBI lineage: Eukaryota > Metazoa > Arthropoda > Malacostraca > Decapoda > Parastacidae > Cherax > Cherax destructor. The sequence continues at coordinate 65,699 of WNWK01000273.1, forward strand.
TTTCTAAATCCATAAATGCAATGAAAACTTCTCTACCTTTATCTAAATACTGTTCACATATATGCTTCACTGTAAACACTTGATCTACACATCCCCTACCCACTCTAAAGCCTCCTTGCTCATCTGCAATCCTACTCTCTGTCTTACCTCCAATTCTTTCAATAATAATACTACCGTACACTTTACCTGGTAGACTCAGTAAACTTATTCCCCTATAATTCTTACAATCTCTTTTATCCCCCTTCCCTTTATATAAAGGAACTATACATGCTCTCTGCCAATCCCTAGGTACCTTCCCCTCTTTCATACATTTATTAAACAAAAATACCAACCATTCCAGCACTATATCCCCCTGCTTTTAACATTTCTGTCATGATCCCGTCAGTTCCAGCTGCTTTACCCCCTTTCATTCAACATAATGCCTCACGCACCTCCCCCACACTCACATCCTGCTCTTCTTCACTCCTAAACGATGTTGTACCTCCCTGGCCAGTACATGAAATTACCGCCTCCCTTTTTTCATCGACATTCAAAAGTTCTTCAAAATATTCCCACCATCTACCCAATACCTCCAGCTCCCCATCTACTAACTCTCATACTCTGTTTTTAACTGACAAATCCATTCGTTCCCTAGGCTTTCTTACCTTGTTTATCTCACTCCAAATTTTTTCTTGTTTTCAGCAAAATATCTTGACAGAGCCTCTCCCACTCTTTCATCTGCTCTCCTTTTGCACTCTCTTCACCTTTCTTTTACTCTCCATATACTCTGCTCTTCTATGAACACTTCTGTTTTGTAAAAACTTCTCTTTTATCACACCCTTTACTTCTTCATTTTACCACTCACTCCTATTTCCTCCTGCACCCACCCTCCTATAGCCACAAACTTCTGCCCCACATTCTAATACTACATTTTTAAAACTACTCCTACTTGCACTAGCCCACCTTTCTGCCAATAGTTCCTTATATCTCACCCTAACTTCCTCCTCCCTTAGTTTATACACTTTTACCTCTCTCTTACTTGCTGTTGCCATTTTCTTTTTGTCCCATCTACCTTTTACTCTAACTGTAGCTACAACCAAATAATGATCTGATATATCCGTTGCCACTCTATAAACATGTACATCCTGAAGCCTATCCATCAACCTTTTATCCACCAATACATAATCTAACAAACTACTTTCATTACGTGCTATATCTTACCTTGTATACTTATTTATCCTCTTTTTCATAAAATATGTATTACTTATTATATATATATATATATATATATATATATATATATATATATATATATATATATATATATATATATATATATTTTATATTTATTAACACATCGGCCGATTCCCACCAAGGCAGGGTGGCCCGAAAAAGAAAAACTTTCATCATCATTCACTCCATCACTGTCTTGCCAGAAGGGTGCTTTACACTACAGTTATAAAACTGCAACATTAACACCCCTCCTTAAGAGTGCCGGCACTGTACTTCCCATCTCCAGAACTCAAGTCCGGCCTGCCGGTTTCCCTGAATCCTTCATAAATGTTACTTTGCTCACACTCCAACAGCACGTCAAGTATTAAAACCATATGCCTCCATTCACTCCTATCAAATACGCTCACACATGCTTGCTGGAAGTCCAAGCCCTCGCACACAAACTTCCTTTACCCCTCCCTCCAACCTTTCCTAGGCCGACCCCTACCCCGCCTTCCCTCCACTACAGATTTATACACCTCGAAGTCACTCTGTCTCGTTCCATTCTCTCTACATGTCCAAACCACCTCAACAACCCCTCCTCAGCTCTCTGGACAATCGTTTTGGTAATCCCGCACCTCCTCCTAATTTCCAAACTCCGAATTCTCTGCATTATATTCACACCACACATTGACCTAAGACATGACATCTCCACTGCCTCCAGCCTTCTCCTCGTTGCAACATTCATCACCCATGCTTCACACCCATATAAGAGCGTTTGTATAACTATACTCTCATACATTCCCTCTTTACTTCCATGGACAAGGTTCTTTGTCTCCACAGACTCGAAGTGCTCCACTCACCCTTTTCCCTCATCAATTCTATGATTCACCTCATCCTTCATAGACCCATCCGCCGACATGTCCACTCCCAAATATCTGAATACATTCACCTCCTCCATACTCTCTCCCTCCAATCTGATATCCAATCTTTCGTCACCTATTCTTTTTGTTATCCTCATCACCTTACTCTTTCCTATATTCACTTTCAATTTTCTTCTTTTACACACCCTACCAAATTCATCCACCAACCTCTGCAACTTCTCTTCAGAATCTCCCAAAAGCACAGTGTCATCAGCAAAAAGCAACTGTGACAACTCCCACTTTGTATTTGCTTCTTTATCTTTTAGCCCAACACCTCTTGCCAAGACCCTCGCATTCACTTTCTTACAACCCCATCTATAAATATATTGAACAACCACGGTGACATCACACATCCTTGTCTAAGGCCCACTTTTACTGGGAAAAAGTCCCTTCCCTCCTACACACTCTAACCTGAGCCTCACTATCCTCATAAAAACTCTTCACTGCTTTCAGTAACCTTCCTCCTATTCCATACACCTGCAACATCTGCCACATTGCCCCCTATCTACCCTATCATACGCCTTTTCCAAATCCATAAATGCCACAAAACATCTTTACCCTTATCCAAATACTGTTCACCTATATGTTTCACTGTAAACACTTGGTCTACACACCCCTACCTTTCCTAAAGCCCCTTGTTCATCTGCTATCCTGCTTTCTGTTTTACTCTTAATTCTTTCAATAATAACTCTACCATAAACTTTACCAGGTACACTCAACAGACTTATTCCCTATAATTTTTGCACTCTCTTTTGTCCCCTTTGCCTTTATACAAAGGAACAATACACGCTCTCTGCCAATCCCTAGGTACCTTACCCTCTTCCATACATTTATTAAATAATAGCACCAACCACTCCAAAATTATATCCCCACCTGCTTTTAACATTTCTATCTTTATCCCATCAATCCCAGCTGCCTTACCCCTTTCATTCTACCCACTGCCTCACGAACTTTCCCTACACCCACAACTGGCTCTTCCACACTCCTACAAGATGTTATTCCTCCTTGCCCTACACACGAAATCACAGCTTCCCTGTCTTCATCAACATTTAACAAATCCTCAAAATATTCTCTCCATCTTCCCGATACCTCTAACTCTCCATTTAATAACTCTCCTCTCCTATTTTTAACTGTCAAATCCATTTGTTCTCTAGGCTTCCTCAACTTATTAATCTCATTCCAAAACTTTTTCTTATTTTCAACAAAATTTGCTGATAACATCTCACCCACTCTCTCATCTGCTCTCTTTTTACATTGCTTCACCACTCTTTTAACCTCTCTTTTCTCTCCATATACTCTTCCCTCCTTGCATCACTTCTACTTTGTAAAAACCTCTCATATGCTAACTTTTTCTCCTTACTACTCTCTTTACATCATCATTCCACCAATCGCTCCTCTTCCCTCCCGCACCCACTCGCCTGTAACCACAAACTTCTGCTGAACACTCTAACACTACATTTTTAAATCTACCCCATACATTTTCGACCCCATTGCCTACACTCTCACTAGCCCATCTATCCTCCAATAGTTGTTTATATCTTACCCTAACTGCCTCCTCTTTTAGTTTATAAACCTTCACCTCTCTTTTACTTACTGATTCTATTTTCCTTGTATCCCATCTACCTTTTACTCCCACTGTAGCTATAACTAAAAAGTGATCTGATATATCTGTGGCCCCTCTATAAACATGTACATCCTGAAGTCTACTCAACAGTCTTTTATCTACCAATACATAGTCCAACAAACTACTGTCATTACGCCCTACATCATATCTTGTATACTTATTTATCCTCTTTTTCTTAAAATATGTATTACCTATAACTAAACCCCTTTCTATACAAAGTTCAATCAAAGGGCTCCCATTATCATTTACACCTGGCACCCCAAACTTACCTACTACACCCTCTCTGCATGTTTCTCCCACTTTAGCATTTAGGTCCCCTACCACAATTACTCTCTCATTTGGTTCAAAAGTTCCTATACATTCGCTTAACATCTCCCAAAATCTCTCTCCCCTCCTTACACTCCTCTCTTCTCCAGGTGCATACACGCTTATTATGACCCACTTTTCGCATCCGACCCTTATTTTAATCCACATAATCCTTGAATTTACACATTCATATTCCCTCTTTTCCTTCCATAACTGATCTTTCAACATTATTGCTACCCTTCCTTAGCTCTAACTCTCTCAGATACTCCTGACTTAATCCCAATTATTTCTCCCCACTGAAACTCGCCTACCCCCTTCAGCTTTGTTTCGCTTAGGGCCAGGACATCCAACTTCTTTTCATTCATAACATCGGCAATCATCTCTTTCTTATCATCCGCACTACATCCACGCACATTCAGACAACCCAGTTTTATAAAGTTTTTCTTCTTCTCGTTTTTAGTAGATTTGTACAGGAGAAGGGGTTACTAGCCCATTGCTCCCGGCATCTTAGTCGCCTCATACGACACGCATGGCTTACGGAGGAAAGATTCTTTTCCACTTCCCCATGGACAATAGAGAAAATAAAAAGAACAAGAGCTATTAAGAAAAGAAGAAAAACCTAGATGTGTGTATGTATATATATGCATGTGTATGCCAGTGTAGTGTGACCTAAAGTGTAAGTAGAAGTAGCTAGATATACCTGTTATCCAGCGTGTTTATGAGACAGAAAAAGACACCAGCAATCCTACCATCATGTAAAACAGTTTCAGGTTTCTGTTTCACAGTCACCTGGCAGGACAGTAGTACCTCCTGGGTGGTTGCTGTCTACCAACCTACTACCTATAATATATATATATATATATATATATATGTATATATGTATATATATATATATATATATATATATATATATATATATATATATATATATATATATATATATATATATATATATATATATATTCGCTTGGTTTTCAAGCTATTTATTTGCTTATAACAACCAATACCTCCCACCTGGTAAAAACCAGTGAATCAAGACATTAAAAAAATAAGCAAAGTTCTAAAACTGTACTCGTGTACCTTACAACTTTTGAAATCTTGTATTAAGTTGGTCTCCACAACATTTCTTGCAAAATTTATTTAATTTCTCATTACTTTTATACTGAGGGAACTTTTATGTCTTTGTGAGTCATATGAATATTCAGTTTCCAGTTGTATCCTCACGTTATGTTATCTTCCATCCCAAATAGTTTTTCTCTATAAAATTTGTCTGTCTCTGAGCATCTTATAGTTGTAATCATATCTCCTATGGATTTCCAGTCTTTTATTGATGTAAAGTGTAGCTTTCCTTGTCGAACTTCGCATCTCACCAGTTACAGTTAGGGACTAGCCTATAGCAAACCTCTAGACTATCTCAATTATCTTAATATTGAATAATGAGATGAAGGTTGCATACTGTAGCCGAGTACTCCAGTACTAAACTAACACATGTCATGCACAGTGATCTGAATGGCTGCTTTTCAGAGTCCTGAAGGCTTTCCATATATACATTTTTAGCTTTACACATGCTGCCGATGTTTTTCTGTTTACTTACTCCTCAGGCGAGAAATTGTGTTGTGTGTTTAAGGTTAAAGAATGAGAGGTCTCGGGGCATTAAATGAGAGGTCTCGTGGCAATAAATGGCTGATTATTCCATTTTCAGATATGTGTTTACTTAAGACCTCTTGCTCCCCCTCATCTTAACCTCATCGTGGTTCATATTTACTTTGGTTTAAAAGCCACGTGGGAAAACACTTGGACATATATACTGTCATTTTAACCTCTGTATGTTAGAAGTGATCAGTGGCTTACGCGACGGTCTGGAGTTTTGAGACTCTCTGACCGCGGGTTCGAACCCCACCCGTGTTTGCAATCGTGTCATTACGATTTCGTGAGTCATTTTGACACATTTGTAGACACATTGGTGCCTATGCTAACCTTTTATACAACATATTTACCTTGTAAAGAAAGGAAGGGGATCTGATCATATGTCTGACTGCGGTAAACATGTGACTTTAACTCCCCTGCAAAATGATAATCCCTAATTTTTACATTAACATAAAAGTTTACATTTAGGCCGTAAAGATATTCCTGAAGGACATTCTGGACGAGGCAAAGGTGCCCGTAAAAAAGTTATAACGTCTTGGGATAGTGAAGTAAATGTGAGTTTGTTTTAATGAATACTGCCCACGTACTTCTTATCGGAAGATGGGTTGTGATATGCAAATACTATATACTAAATGTCAATTAGAAAAGTTCCGCGACACTTGTTGTGGATAACGCCGTCTCCGGCATGTTTATATCTCAGTCCTCAACTCCTCCAGGAAGGTCCTAGTTCTTCATAAAAAACTTCTCTCACATCCATAAACATATTTTAACTTTGTTACTTATCGGAGAATTAGTGATAAATTTCTCCTTGCCTCTGTTAGTTTTCTGATAGAGGATTATGGCGTCCTCTTTGCTTAATGAGGCGATTTTTTTGATTGGTCAGGACATTTTTTTTTTCTGGAAGAGTCCAGGAGCCAACATTACTCGGCTGCTCAGCCAATGGGAGAGCAACGTTAATCTTCGGCAGTGTGTCGAGGCGGAGCTAGACTGGAGAGCAGCCAATCAGTGCTCGTGTAGCGGCTGATGTGGTAGGACTGGCGCGTTCCGGCCTACAAAGCTCAGCTGACGCCTGATTGAACAAAGTAACAAAAGATTCCTATTGATAGATATGACGGAATAAAGTTACGCCATTAATTCTCAAAATGTAACATTGTCTCGAGATCCCTCTGCAGGACCTCCATTTTCTCCAGAGCTATTAAAGATTTTGTGTTTGAGGGTTTTGCTGGAAGGGTAAAATTCAACGTTGATAATTCCGTCTCATGTATGAATCTTCCTCATCTCAGCTCGAAGGTTTAGGGACAACAAAGAGGGGGCGAAACTCGCTTCCAGGACACACATACACAAACACACTCTCACAGATTCCTTCCTCTGCTCTTACAATTGCAATAAACAAGGTCAGGCAGAGGACAGGAGAGCTCCTTGGAATGGACCAACCTCAGCTTACGAGACGACATCTTCCAAGAGACTGAAGAATCTTCCTGCCTCTACGGTGTCAACAACAACAACAACAAAACATACATCAAGCGAGGTGATCAGAACATATAATACACACATTTTAACTTTTACGATTATTTTCTCCTGTACTTCCTATTAATTAGTATCAGTGGCTCTGCCCGACGCCATTGCTAAATCTTCCAGTTAGCATCTTCTTAGCATCTTCTTCCAAGGAATCTTCTGCCAATAAAGGTGAGTATGACACAATATTACAAGATAATGACAATAAAATTATTATTATATTTATTATTGTTATTGGGAAGTTCACTAATGATTCTTGGCAAGTTTTCCAGGTAAAATAATAATTCTTATTATTATATTAAATATATTACATTATAAATTGAAATGCGTTTAAGAGATATTTGAATAATAATAATAATTTATGATGATAGTCTTGAAGATAGTGATAACATTCTTGCTAACACTGGTGCAACTGCTGATGTTGCTGCTGCTGTTGCTGCTACTGCTGCTGCTGCAACTACTGCTGCTGCTGCTGATATTATATTCACTGCTATTGCCGCTGCTTCTCCTTCAAAAAATACACCTGCTGTTGATAGTATAACTAACGTTTTCGCTGCTGCTGCTACTTCTGTTGTTGTTGCTTCAACGACCGCTGTAACAGTTACTGGTGCTGCTGCTACTGCTCTCGCAGCTACTAGTACTACCAAAAATGTAGCTACGAATGTTACTACTACTAGTTTTTATGCTGCTACGGATGATACCACTAGTGCTATTGCTGATATTACTGCTGCTACTAAAGTAGCTCCTGCTGATACTCTTACTGTTGCTGATTCTGCTATAACTACCGCTGTTGCAGCTGCTTCTGCTCCTACAATTAATACTACTATATCTACTAATGCTGCCATCACTACTGCGGCCACTGATGGTACTACTACTGTTGCTATTATTACTATTGTTACTGGAGCTTTCACTCCTACTATTAATTCTACTTGAACTACTAATACTGCAACCAGTACTTTGGCTGCTGATATTGCTACGACTGTTGCTGCTGCAACTATTACAATAATTACTTTAAGTAATTAAATCCAGTCTAAGCCAAGCAATCATTCATTCCTAAAATAACAAATTACATTGTTACAGGTATGGTACTGAAAGAGGCTGCGGAATTCTAATATTATATTAAACTAGCCTTTGTTTAACTTTATATATTTTGGTAAGATTATTTGCTTATTATTTAAAGATGGCTTTATCAGTGTTGTGTCATAATATAAAAAATATATATATATATATATATATATATATATATATATATATATATATATATATATATATAAATAATACATGGGGAGTGAATATGCTTAGGCCTTTCGTGTTGCACACATCATCAGTTGCTAAGTTGGAGAAATGAGTAAGAAATTTCAGCAGATTTGTTCCAAAGAACGCTTGCTAAGACCGAATCTGCTGAGATTTCTTACTCATTTCTGCAAATTTGCAATCTTCTGATGATGCAACACGAAAGGCCCAGAGCTATTATTCAACTCCCCCTGTGGTTGTTTTGCATCCTGTATCGCTTGTTCGCGATTCTTGCAGAAGTAGTTACTGTACCATTAGTTGTCGATCGATTGTTGGGCAAAACTAATTCCTTTACCACCATTCCTTTATAGCAAAAGTCTAAGCTGATTTTTCCATCAAACTTACAAAATTTAGCACTTGTAGTCTTAGAAGTGGTGTGGAAGAAGCAAAGTTATGAAACCTTGGAACTGGTTTCTACTTCTGTATAACCTTTGGAATCATGTGAGGGATCAACTATATTTATGGAGTGATAAAAGGAAAAGATTTAAAATAGAGATTTTTCCTTTTCTCTGGGAGTCTTTCTCGTCCTGGCTGTCATTAAGGAGTCGTGGTACTAGACTATATTGTCCTAACGGTCATTAAGAGTCGTGGTACAGAAATATTTTGTTCAGGAGGTCATTAACGAGTTGTGGAAAGAGATGTTTTCTTCCAAGCGATCAATAGAGTCATTCCTCCTGTCTTGCCTTCTCTCCCTATGTCCCTTGATGCTCTTACTTTCTTTCTTGAATGTTTTGAAATTTCTTCCGTCTCTTGTCTTATCATATATGGGACTTGAAACTATAGCTTGTTCTTAATGGAATTGTTCCCACTGCAAGAAATCCTCTACGTGAACTGAAATTGATTTCCAATGGAAATGGTTGATTTTGGAATCTTTCCCCCTTGGAACTGAAACTAGCTACGTTGATGCTTCGTATAACTGACCCTCCTCTTCCGACTAGTTAGTTCTGGAGGGAGTAATTCCCTCAAATGTGACATTACAGGAAAAGCGTTCCTCTCTCACTCCTCTCTTTATATTTCCACACGTAGACCCATCACCACCACCAGCATCACCACCACCAGCATCACCACCACCAGCATCACTACCACCAGCATCACTATCACCAGCATCACCACCACCAGCATCACTATCACCAGCATCACCACCACCCTATCTTCAAAGTCACTACCAAAGTCAGCATCGCTTCACCACTCTTAAAAGAAAATAGAGCACCTTCCCCTCCTTCCCCATCAATCCTACCCTACCACATCATCCCCCTCCTCCCCTCATCTATCCCACCCCACTCTAACCTCTCTGGAGTTACTATCCTCGCAACATGACACCAATCGCGATAATCCGATAATTCTTAGGGATAGAGAGAAATCTTGGGTCGTTCTGAAGTGAACATAAATTCCTCGACCTTATCTATAGCCGACCTTAAAAGTGAAGATCAGGTGGGAAAGAGGAACCATCACTGTGCAGTGTGGTCTTTATACTGTGACATATATTTAGACGGAGGGATGGGACGACACCTGGAAAGGGTTTGAAATTATTTTTTTAAACTGTAAGGGTTGGGAGGAAGAGAGAGAGAGAGAGAGAGAGAGAGAGAGAGAGAGAGAGAGAGAGAGTGTGTGAGTGAAAGGAATATCAAGTTTATATACGAGAGGTGTGCCTCTGCCTGTGTATATTTTCTGAGAGCTAATTTGGCTACGATTTTATATATTAAAGTATCCTTGTGTACATGTGGCATTCAGCCTTAATGACCTTCGTGTAGTCGATATCCTTTAAATCTCATTAACCAACCAAGCACAGAGAGTAGAGACTTACATCTAGCAAGAACCCAGCATAGATGAATCTGCCATTTCAGCAGAGCCGTCATCACCAAGATATGTGGGTGATCTTAATGTTATGAAGAAGGCCAATGTTATCCAGCACCACGCTTGACTTGCCTTCGCGGACAACAAAGGCAAGTCAAGACGGACAACAAAGGCAAGTCAAGACGGACAGCAAAGGCAAGTCAAGACGGACAGCAAAGGCAAGTCAAGACGGACAGCAAAGGCAAGTCAAGACGGACAGCAAAGGCAAGTCAAGACGGACAGCAGACAGCAACTACACTCTGGCTGTCTATTCTTCTCATGAACGTTGCTTCATCTGCGGTCATTGATTCCGAGAATTACTCGAGTCTGCAATTATTCAAAGATAAATGGGAAAAAAAATGTTAAATAATCAATTAAAATCTATGGCTCACGGTTGGCTCCGGCTTCATTCTGCCCACAATTTGTAAGATGCAAAAAATATAAAGATTTAATAAATGTAATGCTAGAGAAAGGCTTAAATGAACTGAGGTAGGTAACAGCTCTTAGCGTGTAAATACTGCTAGTCTTAGACAAATTCTGTATTAAAATTGTGTATCTGTGTGTGTGTGTACTCACCTAATTGTGGATGCAGAGGTCGAGTCATAGCTCCTGGCCCCGCTTCTTCACTGGTCACAACTAGGTCCTCTTTCTCCCTGCTCAATAAGCTTCATCAAACCTCGTCTTGAAACTATGTATGGTTCCTGCCTCCACAACGTCACTTTCCAGACTATTCCTCTTCCTGACAACTATATGACTGAAGAAATACTTCCTAACATCCCTTTGACTCATCTGAGTCTTCAACTTCCAATTGTGACCCTTTTTTTCTGTGTGTGTGTGTGTGTTTGTGCATGTGTCCCCTGTCATGTCAGTACCAATACATTCTCTCTATTTTTTCCAATTTACTTCCACCTCTCTCTCTCTCTCTCTCTCCCCTCTTCTACCACTTTCATTACCCTTCTCTTCACCATCCTCCTCACCCCTCGCACTCCTCACCCCTCGCACTCCTCACCCCTCGCACTCCTCACCCTCCACTCCTCACCCCTCCACTCCTCACCCCTCGCACTCCTCACCCCTCCATCTCCTCACCTCTCGCACTCCTCCTACCCTCACCTCCTCACCCCTCACATTCCTCACCCCTCGCACTCCTCACCCCTCGCACTCCTCACCCCTCGCACTCCTCACCCCTCGCACTCCTCACCCCTCGCACTCCTCACCCCTCGCACTCCTCACCCCTCACACTCCTCACCTCGCTTCAAGATGGAAGATGTTCTGCTCCAGCTGGACTTTAATGATTAATTAACTTAATCAAGTCCCGAGGCGGATGGCTGGGCTTGGCACCTTGCCATTAAGTTAGCTGGCAGCAGTGCCAACCGTTTAATGAGTGAAGTTACGAGTCTTTGCTGGCAAATGAGCTGTTGTTTCATTACCGGGGCTTGGGGAGGATATTCCTGTGTTGAGGAGAATATTCTTGTGTTGGGAGGATATTCTTGTATTGAGGAGGATATTCGTTTGTTGGGAAGGATATTCTTGTTCTGGGGAGGATATTCTTGTGTTGGTGAGGATATTCTTTTTCTGGGGAGGATATTCTTGTGTTGGGGAGGATATTCTTGTGTTGGGAGGATATTCTTGCATTGGGGAGGACATTCTTATGTTGGGGAGAATATTCCTGTGTTGGTGAGGATATTCTTGTCTTGGGGAGTATATTCCTATTTTGGGGGAGGATATACTTGTACTGGTGAGGATATTCTTGTGTTGGGAGGATATTCTTGTTTTGAGTAGGATATTCTTGTTTGGGGAGGATATTATAGTGTTGTGGAGGATATTCTTGCGCTGGAGAGAATATTCTTATGTTGGGGAGGATATTCTTGCGTTTTAGATTGTTCTGGTGGTTGGGACGATATTCCGTGAGCTGGGAGGGAATTTCTTGGCTTGTGGAAGATTTTCCTGAAACTGGGAAGGCTATTGTGGTTACTTGGGGATATTCTGGGAAAATATAAGGATCTTCTAGGAGCATGGGAGGATGTACAAGGAGTCTGGGGTGAATATACGAAGTTTATAAGGCTTGGGAGGCTATTTATTAGGTTTTGGAGGATGGCTCGGAGCTTCTGGAGGATATTCCGGAACTTTAGGAAAATATTCGGGAGGTGTGGGAGGATATTCAGCAGCCTCGTGAGGCTATTTAGAAACTTTGGGAGGATATTCTTAAGGCTGGAAGGATAGTCTGGAGTATTTCAAGGGATTACAACTATTATCTATCTATCCCCATTCCATGCTAAAGGACTCCCTCCTTTCCACCAGCTCCCTAAACCCTTCTTAAACTCCCCACTCCTCCACAGCCTCCATGCACCCCCTTCCTTCCCCACTCTTCCCTCTCAGCTTTCTGGTCTTGAAATAAAAATTCCTCTCGTGCTTTTTCGATATTGAGCGGAGCCATCTTGACAAATTTTTCCACAATTTTATGATCGGTTTTGTCATCAGCAGTCATAGTGGAGCATCATTCCTCTCCCCCTTCTCTCTCTCTCTCTCTCTTTCTCTCTCTCTCTCTCTCTCTCTCTCTCTTTCTCCTTCTCCCTCTCTCTCTCTCTCTCTCTCTCTCTCTCTCTCTCTCTCTCTCCTCTCTCTCTCTCTCTCTCTCTCTCTCTCTCCTCTCTCTCTCCTCTCCTCTCCTCCTCCTCTCCTCTCTCTCTCCTCTCTCTCTCTCTCTCTCTCTCTACTCTCTTTTATTTAGCAAAATATATCGGCACGACATATATATATATATATATATATATATATATATATATATATATATATATATATATATATATATATATATATATATATATATATATATATGTCGTGCCGATTAGGTAAAACTCATTTGGCTTAAATAGCAACGCTCACCTTGCCATATAAGACAAGTGAAAATTTGTGTATGCAATAATTTCGCCAAAATCATTCTGAACATAACGAAAAAATATATTTCATTGTGTTTGTTTATTATTAAATTAATGTTAACGTATCTAAAATATATTTAGTTGGGTTAGGCTAAATTAAATTGCGCTTGTTGTAATAAGGTTAGGTAGGTTTTCAAAGTTTCTCTTGGTACAAAATTATAAATTCTTACATTAACATAAATCAAAAAATATATCTTTAAACGTATAAGAGAAAATTTTAGAAAGGACTTAATTTTAGATGAGTTTTGCTAATTGACCAGTTTTACCTAATCGGCACGACATATATATATATATATATATATATATATATATATATATATATATATATATATATATATATATATAGTCGTGCCGATTAGGTAAAACTTGCGATTTTGGCTTAAATAGCAACGCTCACCTTGCCATATAAGACAAGTGAAAATTTGTGTATGCAATAATTTCGCCAAAATCATTCTGAACATAACGAAAAAATATATTTCATTGTGTTTTTTATTATTAAATTAATGTTAACGTATCTAAAATATATTTAGTTGGGTTAGGCTAAATTAAATTGCGCTTGTTGTAATAAGGTTAGGTAGGTTTTCAAAGTTTCTCTTGGTACAAAATTATAAATTCTTACATTAACATAAATGAAAAAATATATCTTTAAACGTATAAGAGAAAATTTTAGAAAGGACTTAATTTTAGATGAGTTCTTGCTAATTGGCCAATTTACCTAATCGGCACGACATATATATATATATATATATATATATATATATATATAATATATATATATATATATATATATATATATATATATATATATATATATGTCGTGCCGAATAGAACTTGCGATTTTGGCTTAAATAGCAACGCTCTTTTGCCATATAAGACAAGCGAAAATTTGTGCATGCAATAATTTCGCGAAAATCATTCTGAACATAACGAAAAAAATATATTTCATTGTGTTTGTTTATTATTAAATTATTGTTAACGTATCTAAAATATATTTAGTTGGGTTAGTCTAAATTAAATTGCGCTTGTTGTAATAA